>JAWNNQ010000929.1:0-184349 GCA_035044765.1 Leucophenga montana | reverse complement strand
TAAATCCATACGTCACATTAGGAAGAAAAATGGACATGAAGATTTGGTAGATTTTACATATGAGGAGGTTTCGGCTGCTATAGGGAAAGCAAAATCATCCAAGGCATTTCAATGCGGATGCCTGGGCCTATAGCGGTAGTATATCTCACGCATGTGTTAAACCTTTCCATTTCCCAACTAATTGTCCCTGACGTATGTAAGGTAGCAAGGATTGTACCTCTCTTGAAACCCGACAGTGAAGCTCAACTTGGTTCCTCTTATAGGCCCATCTCGCTTCTTTCACCTGTGGTGAAAGTACTTGAGTCATTAATACTTCCTTCAATGACAGAACACTGTCCTCTAGCAGATCACCAGCATGTTTTTAGGAAAGGTCGTGGTACGACTTCAGCATTAAATGAAATCACCACTTTTATCGCTGATGGACTCAATAAGCCGAGGCCATGCGAACGTACAGTGATGGTCGCTCTAGACTTGAACAAGGCATTTGATAAAGTTGATCTTGCAATCTTGTTTCAAGACCTGGACTCCACCTCGCTTTCCAATAAAACAAAACGCTGGCTATTGAACTATCTTAATGGTAGAAGGGCATACGTTGAGTTTAGGGGTGTGAGGTCAGGATATCGAAAGTTAAAGATAAGTGTTCCGCAGGGTGGGGTTCTCTCTCCTCTCCTATTCAACCTTTATTTAATAAAGATGCCTTTTCCCCCTCCCTAAATAAAACTGATGACGTATGCAGACGATTGTTCCATTTTATCCTCGGGAGTGAACGTCGATGATATCTGTGCGAGAATTAACGTTTATTTGAAAGATTTATTAAATTTTTTCAATGCTCGCAACCTCAAGCTTTCAACACACAAGTCATCTGCCTCCATCTTCACCTACTGGACTAAGGAGGTGAGGATGGAACTAGATGTCTTTGTAGGAGGTTTGAGGATTCCAACAGTTTAGTACACGAAGGTACTTGGTACAACATTGCTTAGATTCTCGGCTCATGCCACCAAGACAAACAATCGTCTCAAGTCGAGAAATAAAGTGCTGGGGTAAAGATAAGGAGACATTAATAACAATTTACAAAGCCATTGGACTTTCTGTCTTGAACAACGGTGTTCCCGCCTGGACCCCTTTTCTAAGTAAGACTCAATGGCAATACCTGCAAATAAATCAGAATAGTGCGCTGAGGACTGCCACTGGTTGTCTGCAGATGACTCACGAAGATCATCTGCATGAAGAAGCGATGATGCTACCTGTTCATCAGCATAATGAGCTGCTTTCGAAGCATTTTTTGTTAGGTGCGTACAGAAGACATCATCCGAGTCATGACACCCTCACGACACCAGCGCCTACCCGAATAAGAACCGATATAAGGAACTAATCGTATCGTTTTATTACTGATACGAGTAGTAGCATAGAGGAGTATGATTATACTTCTAGAAGGACTCAATTGCATAAAGTTGAAACTGAAGAATCTATACGCTCTTTTAGGGACAATGTAATATTAGGTGGAAGACCACCACCCTCGTAGCACCAGGACGAAACTTGCACAGTTGATATCCGAATATAGCAATATGCTCGAGTGCTACAGGGAAAGAATTGGAATAAGCAATACTAATTGCTGCCCCGAATGCGGTCAATCACAGCACGATACAATTCATTTCATCAATTTCATTTCATTAATTACCCGTCCCGTCCGACTCAATTGAGGTCTTTAGTCCTCTGGTTACGACCAGTAGATTTTGCTTCTCTCCTGGACCTTGACACCTAGGGTTACATTTCGGTCTATCTTTCTCTCGCATTCAAAAATCGCTTTGCACAATATCCATTCATAAAATAATAAAATAAATTGTATATATGTATTTTCTGGTGTAGCCCAAACCAAGCTGTTAAAGCAACAACAACAACAACAACAACCACCTGAAGTAAAAAAAAAAAGCTAATCATTTTAAGCGGATTAAATTCGTGCTCACCCACTTTTTTTTATTTCACGACACAATTTAAATAATTTAATAATTTCTTTCACTCATTTCTTCCTTTTTTCTCGTTCTCTTTGCAGCTACATTTGCCTACCTCGGCTATGTGAGCATGTTTCTCATCACGAATTTGATCGACCTCTAAAACTAATTTGTTGTCTTTAGTTTGGTCTATACACAAAAAAAAATTAAATAATATAAAAATCAAAGAATCAAACAATTAATTATTATTTAACAAAGCTTTAAACATTTTTTATTGTGCCTTTCAGCAAAAATGGTAAACGGAAAAAAGAAAATGAAGTAGTAGCAATAATAAAATTCTTTAGGTACTTATTACTATGTATAACTTTGCACTAGCAAAAAAGAAACTTGCATTTTCATGCAATTATTTTTCGACTTTTTTCGTTGCAGTTCGACTTTTTTGTTTTTATAATTTTTTAATACAGTAGAGAAAAATTGTAAAGTATAAAGCAAAAATTCAAGCTCGGTCTAAATATTTGCATAGACTATCTTTGAACTAATGCTTACTAATTACATATTACATATTATATATTACATATTACATATATTTAATGACAACATTACGCAAACGCCTTGTTCGAAGCGTTGCTAAAAAGTAAATGCATTTATAATGCATACTATGTATGATGTACATACTCACAAACGAACAAGAATATAAAAAAAGTATAGAACAAAAATTTTAAAGAACAAAAAAATAAATAAAAATATAGAAAAAAAAACAAGAACAACAACACTTCAAGTCTATAAAATTGTGATTTTAATTTAATGTTTTAATTTTAATGTGTGAAAAAGAAATTATGAAATTAAGCAGAAATGATGAAATGAAATTCGAGTTTTTGACTTAATTATCTAAATTTTATCATAAACATAAGCATTGATTTTCATATTTTAGATTAACAATTGAAGTCACTTTTCAAAAGATTTAATATAAATAAAATAAACGAAAAATAATTGATAACTTCGGTGGAACCGATGCTTTAATACCATTCACACGAAAAGTTTCAAATTGTATACTTCGTACCCATAAACAAAAATAAACATGATAGTGGGCAGGACACGCTCCTTGTTATTTATATGAAGCGCCCAACCATAAGAAGCCACCATATCAAATTTCTAGCGATTTTTAGCCTCGAGCCATGAGCAGTAAACGTAAAAAATCGATATCAAACGTCACATCTGCAAGTAAGTTAGTGAAAGGAAAAGAGCTACAAAAGAGTGCCACTTATAATTCGCAAACAGTTTTTAGATATTCTTCATTAAGTTAGCGGCACAATACTGCTGAAAACCATAAATTCCGTATACATATAAATTTATAGGGTCTGTGATGACGTCTTTAATGCGTTACAAATTTGCTGAAATGCTGATAATACCATTGCACACTATGTGTGAATGGTATAAAAACTCCTATTAGCGATTAGAAACAAATTAAAAAAGAGGAAAAAGTATTTCCTAAAAATGTATTTCAAATCAAAATAAATTTTGTATCGTATTGCTGCTACATATTTACTAAAGACAAAGAAAATCTGATATAGAGTATACAGATATACATAAATAAATAAAATAATAGAAAACTTTAACTTCGGTATAACCGAAACTTTAATACTTTTCACATATATCTAAAACATTAATGTTCATTCCTAACATGCTCCAGTGACGATTTGAAGTCTTTATTCTGAGTTTTAAGTGGTTAGCTCAACATAGGAGAAAGTTTTACCGGCAAAAACTGATATATTTTAGCAACCTGCATCATTAGTAGATGGTTGCCGAAATAGACCACAAATGCAATCGTGTGCCAACTTCAATGGAGTAATTGCCGTTGTTCAATCTCAACCCGGACTAGTATGTAAATTTAACTTCAATGGAGTTTTTATGTTCTAGGGAACCTACGAACCTTGTGCACCCACAAGGACGATGGTTTTGTTTGTTTATTGTTATGCATTTAAATGGAAACGTAAATAAAAAAATTAAATTCAATTTGCTTTAATGACTTTTTTCACTATAAATATGTTGCATTGTTTATGTAGTGCTGTGCTGTGCTGTGCTGTGTGGCGTAAACTGGAATGATTGCCTCTTGGTTTCATAGTTTTCCCTAAACATTGCCGCACACTGTGGTTTTATCCAAATTCTCCATATATTTTAGCAGCTTTTCCATGGTTATTTGTATTACGCTAACTAATGTGTTTTCCAGACAAAAATCTAAAAAGTTGAGGTGAGATTCTAATGGGGCTGGGTAGGGTCCAATGACGACGAACGGATATGGCTCGTCTTGTCGATTTGATCACAAATAAGTGTGCATATGGATTCTTCGACTTCTTCTTCACTAAGTTAAATACAATTTACATTTCAACAAACACAGTACATCCTGCCCACAAGTGTGCTGCGAATAAAAAAATGAAATCTAAAAGATGTCCTGACTGATATTAGTTTGAAAACGTTACAATGTATTGAAGGTAGCATAAACATAAACATAATCAAATTCAAAACTAAAAAAAAAATGTATATGTGTATGTGCAGATTAATTAACCAACATACATATACATATTTATTAAAGATAAGTCTAGTTCAGACCTAAAATAAATAAACGTGCATAATCACAAAAAAAAAAAAAAGAAATGTATAAGAAGAAACAATATAATATAACTTATTCAATGTTATCTGTAAAAGTTAATGCATTTATGCGTATTATTATTACTTTTGCTCTCCTCATACTTTTAAATGTTGTAATTGTATGTGTATATTTGATTGTAATTCATTTAATCAATACCATTTAGTTTTATTTTTAAAGTATGTATGTTTAAATAAAAAGGATCAAAATGTGTTAATTACATATATTGTTTCCTTGTCGTTTCGCATGCGGCATTAGTTATTTTTCTGTCAAAAATATATAATGAGTACACACCTAAAATTATAAACAAAAAATTATACATATTGTTTTATTTACTAAAGTACGAGTATACGTACTGCCTTATTCATAATGAAAATTTTGACAGTTAATGATCAACGGATTTACTAGTAAACTGGTTATCCCTAACCATTATTGAGACCATCATAAATATGTGGATAGCTTTTTGGGCTACCCTTTCGGCCCTTGATAAATATGTGAAGCGTCCGTCCATAACAAGCCACCATATCAAACTTTTAACTGATTTTGCATGTAATGAAAAAGTTGTTCAGGTGTGCTCCCCTTTTAAATATAATTTGATTTAATATTTTCATACAAAAACGCAGAAGTGGGTGGGCGGCTTGTGTGGGGCTACCCTTATAAGAGGGGGATCAACCCATTGATATATGTATGGAGAGCGTCAGTAAATACTAAGCTACCATATCAATTTTAAGATGATATTGACTGCAATAAAAAAGATTTTTATACAAAGAATCAAAATTGGGTGGGAGATTTGTATCGGTGCTACCCCAAATAGTGGGTGTGGCATGTTAATATGGATTACTCTATTTGACTGCAATAAAAATAAGTCTAAGTGCCGACTTTCAACTGGATAACTTAAAAATTAGCCCCAAAAAAACGCGCAATAACATCTAGACGGACATAGTTAGATCAACTCGTCTCGTCGTGCTGATCAAGAATATGTATAATTTATGGGATCTACGATGCTTCCTGTAATGCGTTATAAACTTTCACACAAACTGATAATACCATCTCACACTATGTGTGTATGGTATAAAAAAACAGCGCACTGTTAGCAGCCAAAACCAACCGAACAGTTTGGGTGCAAACTTGCCTAAAATTAAGTTCGAAATTATTATGAGTTTTTATATTATTGAATATTCCATTACTTTAATATAAAAGTAAAACAATGAACAACAAGAAAAAACGTTAACTTCGGCGGTACCGAAGTTTTAATACCATTCACATAAAGTGTGGTGTGACACGCCCCTTGATAATTTTGCAAGGCGTCCGTCCACATGAAGCCACCATGTCAAATGTCAAGTTGATTTTAACTGAAATGATAAACTGTTTCATGAAAAATTACAAAATTAGGTGGTGGGTTTGAATGGAGCTGCCCCTATAATGGAGAAATCATATCTATTTCTCTACAAGTAAGGCGTTCGTCCATAAGAAGCCAATATATTAAATTTTAAGTCGATATATACTGTAATAAGAAAATTTTCAGACAAAATTCCAATGTTGTATGTGGGTGGTAAGTTTCTATGGAAGCATCCGTACATAAAAATCTCACATCGATATTGACTGTAATAAAAACGTTTTCCACACAAAAAGATAAAAGTGGGCGAGTGGGTTGAATGGGGCTACCTCACAAAAGGGGAAGGGGGGAGTGTGGATCACGCCCATTGATAAAGACATATATAAAGGACAACAGTAATAATTAGAAATTAAAAAATAAGAGACAAGTAAAACCGTTTTCCGTTACACAAAAAAAAAAAAATAAAAAAAAAAATAGGCATTTGATGCGTTGACGTGCACTCTGTTGGTGAAGGGGTTAATAAAGCTTGCGGGTGGCAAGCTGAATATGTGCTTGAACTAAAAACTAGAATAACAAAACGAAAATCAAACAATTCGCCAAATGTTGAAAAGAAGCAGTTAAAAAGTGCTACTGTTGTTGATGATAACAGCAATTGTGAGAGTATTATTAGAGTGAGCTAACTAATTCGACTGCAAGTTTCTCTGCAAACGCTGCTGTAAATAAAAAACCTGAAAATGCTCTGAGTTCCAATAGATATGCATTGCTAGATCCAACCTTTAACGCTAATTTAACTGCGGTAGGAGATGTACCAGTGTTGTAGGCTCAAGAGAACCTTTGTTCCATCTGTCAATACATACAAAATATGTTGAAGCAATTCGTTCGGTTATAAATCGTACCGAGATGGCCAATTACGACTTATGCCAAAAAATAACCACAAAGTTCGTAACATCAAAAATGCTATAAGCAGATTTAACAAGAAACCACTGCCAATGTTTTTCGTTGACCTGAAGCCTGACGTAAACAATAAAAGTATATACAATGTAACGATTTAGTACAATGCCACAGGTGCCAAGAATTTGGTCATACAAAAGGCTACTGCAAAAAACCACTTCGATGTGTTAAATGTGCTTTGCAACGTAGATCTCAGGACTATACTAAAGAAAAATCAGCACCTGCTAAATGTGCTCATTGCGGCTTCATACAAAGAATGTGAAGTTTATCAAGCTACGATAAAAGGAACACAATCATCTTCTGTTAAAAAAAACACACAACATACAAAATACAGCTGACACTGTGTTTAGTGGTAATAACTTACAAACCACAGCTAATGCGAATAATCATACACCATCTGCCCAAAGCTATGCTGCCATCGCGAGACGTGCAATTAATACTATTGACACTAATGAGAATAGAGAAATACATAATCTTGACAACACCCTCAATGATAGACTTCTGAGACTGGAAAGGTTGATGGAAAATCAAATGATTCGAATGATAAATTGGTTGACCAGATATCCAATTTACTTAAAGTTGTAACGTCTCTTTTGAATACCAATGCTTCCAAACCTTAAAATAATTCTGTGGAATGCCAATGCCAGAATATGGACATTGTTTTACTTTCTGAGACACATAATTTAATGAACGCGATCGCATTTTAAAATACGGGGCTATGAGATTGTGTCGACAAATCATCCTGCTGGTACAGCGCGCGGTGGATCTGCAATTATAATCAAAAGTAGCATACAATTTTCACTTTGCAGACCCATTGTACATGACTGAGCGCAAATTACTACTATTGAGGGCAAACAATCACTGGTAAGTAATCTGAAATTTGCTGCTGCGTATTTGCCTCCCCGCCATCAAGTTTCTGAAGACATGTTCTCAATTATGCTTCATTATCTAGTTAACAACTTTCTCATTGGAGGTGATTTTAATGCCAAACACCAATTGTGGGGAGAACCCACCCGAATCAACCCGAAGGGTAAGAATTACTAAAATGCATCAACGCAAGAAATCATTCTGTTATTAGCACAGGTAATCCTACATATTGGTCCACAGATCCAAGAAGAAATCCCGATATTTTGGACATAGGAGTTCATTGTGGTATTGACAGAAGAAGGTTGCAAATAAGAGATTTTCCTGATCTGTGTTCGGATCATTCTGCTGTACTCATTTTTATAAACATAAAAATATGTAAACGTAATTTAATCAGCAAGAATACTGACTTGGCATTATTCCGCTCCTGGTTAGATGAAGAGATTAACCTAAACATGGAACTTAGAAATGAGCAAGACATAAAAGACACAGTTGAATTACTCAACAAGAAAATTTTTAAAGCTGCTGACATATCTACCCGGCTAGACGTCAATCAAGGTATCCTACTTACACAAACTATTCTTTGTACTCCAGTGAAATTAGAGATCTTCTTATCGAAAAAAGAAGACTGCGGCGTATATGGCAACAAACCCATTGTCCGAGAGATAAGAATGTTTTCAGCAGAATTTCGAAAAAGCTTAAGGCAAAAGTGATAGAACTCAAAAGCGTAGCATGTCAATTTTGATACTGTTAAACTGCAATAAAAAGAAGTCCAATGTGCCAAATTACAACCGGATATTTTAAAAATTGGTGCCCAAAAAAATGCGCAACAGCATTCAGACAGACGGACATGGCTAAATAGACTCATCTCGTTGAGCTGATCAAGAATATATATACTTAATGGCATCATGCTTCCTTTACTGCGTTACAAACTTTCAGACAAACTGATAATACCATTTCACACTATGTGTGAATAGTATAAAAACGGTGGAACCGAAGCTTTAAAACTCTTCAAACTTGCCCTTTGTGCTCAGCATCACTAGTATTTACTTTAGTTTTTAAACGTTTTACTTGTATATTTATGTATTTGGAATAAATTTCTCCATTTGGAGGATTGTTATAGTGCATGATTGATTGGAAATAATTAAATTAAAGTTCAAGCGGTGTTTAACCAATGTAAGGCTGCACACTGGACAGTTGAGCTATCGAGTCCTCATCTTTTTACCGGTACAATTGCTTTAATTCAAACAAAATAAATACAAAGTATTTTTGTTTGGAAGCTTTATCTTATCTTGATTATGGATATCAACAGCCTTCTTACCAACTTTCAAATATTTCAAAGATTGACGAAATACGGCGCACACAGACTCACAGATAGACAGACAGACAGACAGACAGATTGTAATATTTGGAATCACATCAGGGTTTACTATGAACAAAAATATGCAGCACCTCGACAATAGATATTACTTATTTTATAGTATGCCATGACTTAACTAAACAAATTTTTAGACTACATTTTAATATAGTTTATAATTAGTAGTCAAATGATGGTTTTTTTTTTTATTATTCTTCAAAACTTTTGCGAAATTAGTTTTGTACTTCAACTTAAAGTGAAGTACTCCGCCTCACAACCAGAGATACGCGTAACTAAAGACTTTTTCTAAATATGTACATACATAAATACATATACATACAAACAGTACTCGTTTAAAACTCACCGACGAAATTGAGCTGCTTTACTTATGCATTGCTTTAAATTTTTCGTGAAACCGAAACTGATGTGTAGTTAAAGGCGATTTACAAAGTTTAAACAGTTGAGATAACAATCTTAAGCACACGAAACGAGCGGTAGACATGAGGCATCGATTTTGCTCGCATTTTAACTGCAACAGGAATGGCAACATCAACAAACATTTATACAAGGTTCGTTCCAAAGTAAACAGGATTTTTGGAATCGGCATTGGAAAGCCTTTTGAATAGCTTCTGCGTCCACAAAACGCTTTTCTTTCATCGGAAAATACGAAAACTTATAAACTAAACGGTGACAAATCTGATGAAATCGGAGAGTAGTTGAAGGTAAAAGTGCTTTTTTAGATCAAAAACCGTTCAAAATTATAATAGTCAAAACATGGCATACTATAAAATAAGTAATATCAATTGTCGAGGTGCTGTATATTTTTGTTCATAGTAAACCCTGATGCGATTCCAAATATTACAATCTGTCTGTCTGTCTGTCTGTCTGTCTGTCTGTCTGTCTATCTGTGAGTCTGTGTGCGCCGTATTTCGTCAATCTTTGAAATATTTGAAAGTTGGTAAGAAGGCTGTTGGTATCCATAATCAAGATAAGATAAAGCTTCCAAACAAAAATACTTTGTATTTATTTTGTTTGAATTAAAGCAATTGTATCGGTAAAAAGTTGAGGACTCGATAGCTCAACTGTCCAGTGTGCAGCCTTACATTCCAGACGACATGGGTTAAAATTTCTTTGAATTTTAATTTAATTATTTCCAATCAATCATGCACTATCACAATCCTCCAAATGGAGAAATTTATTCCAAATACATACATACACAAGTAAAACGTTTAAAAATTAAGTAAATACCAATGATGATGAGCACAAAGGGCAAGTTTGAAGAGTTTTAAAGCTTCGATTCAACCGTTTTTATACTATTCACACATAGTGTGAAATGGTATTGTCAGTTTGTCTGAAAGTTTGTAACGCAGTAAAGGAAGCATGGTTGATGCCATTAAGTATATATATTCTTGATCAGCTCGACGAGATGAGTCTATTTAGCCATGTCCGTCTGTATGGATGCTGTTGCGCATTTTTTTGGGCACAATAATGAGCTTACGCATTATTGTGCAACAAAAGCCAACTGCCTTCTGCGTGCACACACCTTTCTGTAGCCAACGTGTTAGGTCAAAATTCAATAAATTGCTGTTTAGGAAATGGTCTCTTCAAATTCCATGAATTTCAATGAAGATTTTGGCCAGCCTTTGATGATATCACGCGCAGTTTTAGTGGAATCTTCGGTAATCACGGATTTCGGCAGACCCATAAGTTAGTCAATATATACTTGTATATTTTTGAACTGCTTACATAACTGCATAAACAATGGCCACCATAAAGTTGGATCATCAATAGAATCTTTCAGTAAAATTTTACCAAGTTTAAAAGAAAACTTAATATTAGTCCTTTGTTCGATGTTTACTTTTGTACCGATACATAAACATACTGTCAGTTAACATGTTGTTAACATGTTCTCCACACGATACTGCACGTTGCTGAAGAAGAGGTAGCTACAACTGTTCAACTATCGTATGGAAGCCATAATCGACGTCAGCGATAGCATCGTTCAGGTCAAGGCAGAAATGGAACTAAGCAGAAGAGTGCTGATCTACGACAACGTCTGCAGCAACCACGTGTCACCAGCAAGCGCCAATCACGCGCTAAGGTGCGCGTTCCGGCGGCAATTCGATAGGGCTTTTCCGTCTCGCTGAGAAGCTCAAAGTTGCCAAACGACAAGACCGGCGGCATGTTCGCGCCACTTAACATGTTCGAACCGCATCTCACAATGTATTATATATTTTTATATAATGTATATATTTTTTATATTATATTTAGTTGGTAGAATGAAGGAAAATATTACCATAATAATTTGAATTATAACCGTTATCTTAGATCTTTCTGTCCACCCTGTGACCTGAAGCCTTTACTTTCTAACACTTTTTCTACACTCGCTCAATCTATCCAACCTTTCGCTAGTTTATCAAGCAAGTTATCTTCATACTTTTACATTTTCACTCTCATTATAATTTCCACCGTGATCAGACGCTCGCTCTGGAGTGGACTACTTTGAAGTCATTTATATAACATACATATATAATTTTTAGTAATAAATCGTGTATTATATCGTTCATGAAAATACTTCTGCGTTTGATTTATTAAGTCTTAATAAACGAAATAAGATTGTGCCTACATCTTGGTGCATCTATACTGCTGCAGCGACTAGTGAAAACATATAGCGGTAACCCGTATGCGCCTGTCCACGTAAGTTCTGGGCACCCAACCAACATACTCTATTAGACTGCAGCCAACCGTGCTTACAGTTGCTTTTTATCTGAACGATTACCTACGTTCAATTTAAATCCGTACTACCCCAGTACGCGAAATTTACATGGTCCTTCGATCCGGATATCAGGTTGATATATCAAGTTGATATATCGTAGACAAGTTGTCCGTCCGACAGTCTGCTTAAACGAACAAATCTCGGAGACTATAATAGATAGAGACTTCAAGCTTGGATATTTAGACTCTAATACTTTTCTCTCTTCAGATGTATTGAAGAAACATGTTAACCTCATTTTAGGTGATAGCCCTATACAAAACTGGCCACAATGTAAGTTTTTATTTGTTTTTAATAATAAATGAATTCATTGTATTTTGTCGTCAATTCTATTGAATTGTCCCGCATATTCTAAGGACATTGGTTTTTTTTTTTTTTTTTTAAATATTTACTATCGCACTGTAAGAAGCACGCACTAAATTTGAAACGGAAATATTCAATCTAAGAGGCACAAAATTCCTTTGACTATGGGGAATATTAATTGTTTAGAATGAAGTCTGAATAAGTTTCACCAGATATAACTTTATGAAGAAACATTATACCTAGCATTGAACGACAGCTTTTTAACGTATTCAAGTCATGTAGCTTAAGACGACTCGAGTACGAGGGGAGACGACGGGAAGAATCCCAATTTAAGTTTATCAAAGCAAAAATAAGGAACTACTTCTGTACCGATTCAATTTTGTTAGAATTTACTTCATTCTGAGGATTCCAAACAATACACCCATACTCGAGAATAGGACGGACCAAAGCTCTGAACAATAACCTGGTTATATAGGGGGTCAGTAAACTCTTTTGACAGCCGAGCGTCTAAGAGGCTTTGTTAACGATTATATCTCTGTGAGCATTAAAACTATGTTCAGAACGGACTACTTACAAATATAGTCGCACATAAATTTATGGTTTGGTTTGTTATATAGCCAAAAATTTCATCTTCCTCATCCATTTTATTCCATCCTTAAATCGTATTTTAAAGACACCCACTTTATGATAAAGTTTAATAATGAGGTTACAAATCTTAAGCAGATTACCGCCGGAGTTCCGAAGGTAGTATACTGGGACCAATCATGTACACCATTTACACCGCTGACCTATCAACTAGCATAGACACATACACTGGAATCTTCGCGAATGACACAGTTGCAATGGCTAGTAGCAAAGATGGAAATTCAGCTACAAAAACAAAACAGTAACTAGGTAAATGGCGCATTTAGACTAGGCAAAATATCTTGGCATACACTTCGCCCGTAGACTTACTTGGCCATTCCATATTTTCAACAAACAAAAGCAGCTGGGACTACGTCTCAGGTCATTGTACTGGCTTATTAATCGTTCTTCTTCACTGTCGATTGACAACAAAGTAATAATTTACAAAAGAATCAAAGATTCAATTTGGACATATGGAATTCAAATTTGGGATTCCGCAACCAGATAAAACCTGGAAATTGCGCAATACCTTCAATCGAAAGTAATGCTCATGTTTTGCGGTGCACTAAGATATATTAAAACAATATAATACATCATGACGTGAATGAGCCCACGGTATTTGAAAAAATCAGCCTCTGCTCCTAAAAATACAACATCCACTTAATCAGACATCCAAACCCACTTGCGGTGGAACTTATTAATAACAATAGCTCCTACAGAAGACTTAGGCGATTCCTTCCAGTCGATTAACAAAATAGATTTTCATCATGAAAGTAGAAATCGCGTATAAAATAAGTCCATAGAATTAAGCAATATTGAAATTTCTTTTTATTACATAATAATTTATTTTTACACTGACACTTAGTATTACTTATGTACAAATATTTCAAAGCATGAGTAAGTAATCCCATTGGATTACCCAATGGGATTACTTACTCATGCTTTGAAATATTTGTACATAAGTAATACTAAGTGTCATCGTTGACAGATTATTTTTATTAAAGAGTAATTAAAAAACAAAAAAAGTCTATGGTTCATATAAGAAGCCTTAAGCAATTTACAGGTTTCATTTACAGTTTTATCCGAGCACTTTATACATCTTCTCTATTATAATTACTGATATCAAATAAAAATAAAAAATCTTGACGAGGTTAAAACCAAATGACGAAAACTTACTTGCAACTCACAAAATTTCAAATATCAATTTTGTGACGAATTATTTATATGTATTTTTCATTTGCATGGTTGGAATTAATTTTAATATGTAATTGAGCGTTCGGCCTGTTGCGATGTAGTTAAGTAGAGAAACAAATTGAGGTCCTAGAATAAAAACTGTATTTTATATAATAAAAAATTTAGCAACATGACGAATGCTCAATTGCATATTGCAATCAATTTTGAGTACGCAAATGAAACATACAACTATTTCGTCACAAAATTTATATCAGAAGTTTTGTGAGTTGCAAGTAGACTTTCGTGACTTGATTTTTACCTCGTTAAGAGGTTTTCTATTTGATTTAAATTACGCGCAAAAAAAAAAAACAAGGAAAAATTTTAACTTTGATTGAACCGAAGCTTTACTACCATTCACACACATTTTCTAATCGTATTGTAAAACATAAACGTGTGTGGTGGATTTGTATAGGGGCTACCACAAAAGTGGACGGGACACGCCCATATATAAGTGTGAAGCGACCTAAAATATGAAGCCAACCTACCAAATTTCAAGCTGATATTCACTTAACGCATAAAAGTAAGCGATGGTTTTGTATGGGGTACATCAAAAATAGGACGGGATATGCCTATATGTATATGCGACTTATGAATGGTAATAAATGGTCATAACAAATTTCAACCTGATATTGACTTAAATAAAGACAGTTTCCATTCTCTGGATTCCATTAATACCATAGAATTGCCATTTCACTGAAAACTGTGTTTTTCAATTACAGGTTTGGATTTGAGCGATGACCGTTTTACACATGGACAACTAACAATTGTATCCCTTTCGCGTGCAAGTTCTAAACAAAAAAGAATGTAGTAACTAGCCACGTTTAATACACTAAGGAAAATAAATGTTTGTTTTTTAAATATAAAATAAACACAAAAATAAAAAATATTTTTTTTTGTTTTTAAATTTATAAATAAAGAGCATATCTTTAAATTTTCGTTCATTCTCCGCCTCTATAATATCGTCCCGCACACATGACCATTTAAGGCAAACACATGAATGCTAGACGAATTTGTAGCCATCAACTTTTTGTCGTCTACTTAGAGCGGCAGACGTGGTTAAAATGTTTGCGCTGTTTGTTTTAAATTAATTAAATAATGCGTTAATTTAATCTTCGTAAATTATAGCCTATGTGTTAATCTGATATATGAGCTATATTATTGTAAGGTTTCATTAAAATCCATTCAGTAGTTTTTGCTTGAAGGAGTTACAAACATCCATACAAACTGTCTCGTTTATAATATTAGTAGGATAAAAAAACAAACGCACCTAATGAAGGTGTTCTCGAAGTAGTGTACCGGTGCAAATGTGCAACAAATAATAAATATGCTTATATTTATGCTTTTAAATGGCATTTTTCGCACAGAAATATATGTAAATAATAAGAAAGAATTATACACCCGTGAGTTCACGACTACGAAATACCCTGCCACATTTCGTACTCCTAAAATATTATGTCATGGAATGACGCGTCATCCCGTTGAAACCCGAAATTCTCCTTGTCTGTTCAACTTAATTGCCAAGTATATTTCCCCCCGTCGCTTCCATCATTAACATGTTAACATACCCCACTGGATGAATGCGTCATATAAGAAAATAATAAGTAACCGAAAATTCTCTATCCTCAATTTATTCATTAAAATCTAAAAAAATTGCATTTTGTATAAGAGTAAAAATAAAATGTGAACTAAAAGTACATGTATAATCAAATAAAGTACACTAAACGGACCAACTACTTAATACGCTTTGAATTGGTTGATAATTCGAATTAATTACCATAAAATCTATTACACATATCTTTAAAAAATAAATAAACTAAACTTGAAGTAGGGGGTAAAAATTATACTTCTTTGACGAATCGACTTGATGAAGCTTGTTATGCTAACGGTCGCAGTTTTCGTTTTAGCGAAAATATTGCTAGTTGAAATACATATTAAAACTAAATAGTCGATTATAAACGCCCAATTTCTAATGTTTTATTAGAAATTTCCAGCTGTATGATAACTATATGCTGCACTACTATAATGTCGGTGGATAGTTATATTGAAAACCGGGATTCTTAAACTTGAAGCACGCCACTTGAAACTTAAGCTTTTCATGTTTAATATCCGCCAAGCGCTTCAGTTGTTGGGCGATTTCGCTTGCGTCCTCTGGTTCTCTAGGCTCTGGTGGCACAGGTTTGGTCTGGTGTATTGCAATGGGCGTCGCTGTAGTTTGTATGGTAGTGGTATAGCGGGGCGCGTGTGTTTGCGGCGGTACGGGTATGTGCGTGTTTTTCACTAGAATATCAGAAAAAGTAAGTATGAATAGTATGTAACACATTTTTACAACAAACCTTCGTAGACGATCTGATCTCTAGTCTGTGTGCGTAGCCGTTTCATTGGTATGCCGCCATTGATTAGTTTTGTATTTGTAGGTGTCGCAGTGGTGAGCACAGTCTGCACGCTTTGAGCCGCCGATGTCGGCTGCAGGCGACGCGAAGTGATATACTCTACATGATCATCACCCTGGTCATCTACATAGGCAGCGTTCTCAACAACAATTGTGCGATATGCACCACCGTCGGAGCTGCCACCGATACCACTCCCTGTGTCCGTTGCAACTGTGGAATTTGCAACAGCCGCTGATGTATTCAGTGCATCCTCAAGCAATTCATCATCATGTTCGACCTGTTCTTCACCCATGGCCTCCTCTTCATCATCACCACCAATCGCCTCTTCAACTGCCGCCTGCAGCTCTTTCTGAAGGGATTCTGAGGTGCGCTGGTGCTCCATTTCCTCGTCAATGTCATCCTTTTCTGACTTTAAGTGTAGTGAAACCTGGTCCATTGAACCAACATGTGGTGCTTTGCCAAACAAATCAAGTGCCTTCATTTCAAGTGTTGTCATCGTAATATCCTTTTCACCGGATAAACTGCGCCTGTACTTACTGCGCGTTGTATTCTTCCAATCGTTAAGACGCTATAAATTAAAATTGCGCCAATTTAAACCAATCGCTTGTCAATAAGTTTCAGATATCCACCTTACCTTCCTCCATTCCTCGGCTGTCAACGTAGGTCCACTCGAACACTGGTTAAGTTTATCACTCAATTCCTTCCATTTCTTGGTCAAATAGTTCATGTCAACATCGCGCGGGATCTTTCCGCTCGCAAATATTGAGTCTCTTTCCATTAGTTCTATATACAACATATATTGGTTTGTTGATGTGCGCTTCTTGCGGCGGTCCATTGTAATTTGTCTTAGTGCAAATTGAGTAAAGAATATGTTATTTCAATTTTAGTTTTAACCGAAAACCTACAAAAACGATGCACAAAACAAGCTATTTTATTAGCGTTTTCGTTGTTGTAGTACTAATCTACCAAATTCTATTCCTCTCTCAATTACTCTCATATATTTACCACCTTAGTACAAATGAATTTGTACAGACTTAAAAGTTGGTGAGTGTGAGCGAGATAAAGGGTGCATAAGAATATCGACAAATTCTCGACGATAATTTTATGCGAAATATTGACAAGTGAATGATAAATTTGTCGGTTTGTAATTCGCAATGAAGCCAATCACAATGAGACCCGAACAAATCCCCTCCCCTTTCCACGCCTATCTTTTAGAATAGAGCAGCTCGGTCGAAAAAATCAATATTGTGATAAGAGAGCGTATTCAATTCGTACCTAATTAAATTCGCAGTTAAACCCACATTAAAATAAGAAATTATCGATAGTGTTGGGCGTAGTGTCCGAGAACATGAATTTGGATTTTGCAAAGATCTGTGGCAAACACAGTGTCGTCTATGAGGCGTATTATAAACAGGTATCCTAATATGTGGAAATTACATTTAACTTCTTTGGTATTGATTTTTGCACTAACATGACGGCCATTGACGTTTAGATTGACCCAAACGGCACGGGCGCAATAGAAGCCATGACAGCAGCAAAGTTTTTGAAAAAGTCCGGGCTAAGCGATGTGGTACTAAGTCGAGTTTGGGATATGTCAGACCCCAACGGAAAAGGGTTTCTCGATAAACCCGGATTCTTTGTTGCGCTCAAACTAGTATCACTTGCACAGGCGGGGCAGGTCTCCAACATGAACAATATTTACGTGGAGACCACAAATCCTCCAAAAGTAGTAAGTTTTCTTCTTAAATTTATAAGTCATCAACTATTACACAATAGAATTTGAATTTTCCATCGCAGGGTGAAATTCCAAAAATAGTACAATCTCGCATTCAATCGGTTCCAGTTTCGAGCGGAGGCGTCGCCAGCGGCGACTGGTCAATTAGCGTAATTGATCGCCTAAAATACGAACAACTCTTCGAATCGCTTAAGCCTATGAATGGTATGCTAGCTGGCAACAAAGTGAAAGGAGTGCTTATGGAATCAAAACTTCCCATGGACACCCTGGGCGTTATTTGGGATCTGGCGGATCAAGATAAAGATGGCAATTTAGACAAACATGAGTTCATAGTAGCCATGCATCTGGTGTATCAGACGTTGCAGAAACGCACTGTGCCGACTGTACTTCCCCCGGAATTGCGTAAGCCAACGTCAGGAGCACCTGCACAGAAGCCAACCCCAGCAGCTGCTGCAGCAGCTATGCCTCGCGCTCCGAGTGGCGAAGGCTTTGGAGATAGTGGATTTGTAGCAAACTTTCCGAAAGACATTGCGCCCCCAGCTGCCATACCACCTTTACCTGTGGCCGTACCTCCAATGACGCGGATTCCACCAGTCGGCGCCGTTTCTTCACAAACACTAATTCAAACGGATCCTTTAATACCAATCGGTGCACCGCCATCGGTTACTGCCAATGCCGATTGGGTTGTAACGCCATCAGAACTGCTGCGGTTTGAAGTTATCTTTCGTAACTCGGACCGTGATAAGGATGGTCTGGTGTCTGGTTTAGAAGTCAAGGATGTGTTCATACAGTCTGGTGTGCCACAAAAGTGCCTGGCACACATTTGGTGAGTAGTGGATTATTGAGAAGTTTGATAAATAAATAATTATCCTTTCAAAATTGACAGGGCTCTTTGCGATACTAACCAATCCGGCAAATTAACCGTTGAGCAATTTGCATTAGCTATGTGGATGGTAGAGCGCAAACAGAATGGCATTGAACCACCACAGGTGCTAACTACTAACATGGTCCCACCGTCTATGCGCAGCATAGTGTCCGGTGTCGACTTGCAGTCCCAAGTATGCATTAGCATTTACCTATATCTACCTATAGAACGATTTTTCTTAGATTTCAACTCTTAAAATACAGGAACCAAAACCAACTTATTCGAATCCTGAACTCGAAATGATTTCCAAGGAAATCGAAGAGCTGGCTCGTGAACGACGGGCACTAGAAACGGAAATAGCACAAAAAGAGGCCGACGTACGCATTAAAAATGGTGAAGTGCGCAGCTTGCAGGTATGTTTTCTACCGTTGTTGATTTTTATTCAAAATTAATTTAATCTCGTGAATCACAGAGTGAATTAGACACTCTTTCTGCAACACTTAAACAACTGGAAAACCAACGTGGCGAAGCGCAGAAGCGTCTAGACGATCTACAAACACAAGTATTTAAAAATAATATGTATTTTTTTTTTTTTTACATATAAAGCTAGTTCAGCTATTAGTTCTATACTTTTTGGTTTGATTGGTTTCTGATTTTTTAATTTACTAATTTTTATTTTTTAATTATTTTATATATATCTTTAACACAAAATCCACCACTGTCGACTATATTTTCTCAAAATCAACCCTCACCACTATTTAATTCAATTGAAAAATGCATGTGATAATTTAATTTGTCGTAACTACTACAACAATAACAAGGGTAATGAGTACCAGATGATGCTATCAAAACTTAACCTAGAAATATCCCAAACAAGAGTTCAGGTTCGTTTTCTGTTTTTATGTTCTCTCGCTTTAAACAATTTTTTTTTCTTTGTTTTGTTGTTTGCTAAAATTATGGCGCTTTGAAAAAACCCGTTTTGTCTTATTGTAGAAAAATATATATCATATAAGTATGTATGTGAAATTTGAAAGGAAACCTAACTTTTTTTCATTGACACATTTATAATTGGCAGGTCAACAAAATTCGCGAACAGTGTCAAAAACAAGAGGAAACTATTAACGAACAAGAGGGTGAACTAAATGCGAAACGTTCCGAACTACAAAAGCTGAAGGATGAAGAGGATACTTTGCAAAAGGAATACGATGAAAACAATCGTGAATTAACAAAGCTAACAAAACATTTGCAAAACACTCAGCTTCAAATAAGTTCGGTCAGTAATGAAGTTATAATCTTCAAACATTCATACATATCTTGCCAATGCTAAAACTTAATGCATATGATTATTTAATCATAACTCTCAGGTACGTTCTATGGTCACACAACTTTTAGAAACCCAACGTCAAATGACTGATGCACTTCTCATCTGCCGTGCTGCAATTGAAAATCAAAATGCTGAGCTAGTTTCTGAATATCAATTGAAAATTGAGGCAGACTTTGATGACGCACGCATTATACTCCAAAAGAAAATAGAAGAACCGAAAGATGATCCATTTGGTATGGAAAAGGGGAATCCCGGTGAGCACGGCTCAATTCAGAACCACAACGGTTTCGATAGTGATGCTTTTGGTGGAGTCCAAAAAAATGTTACAACTTCCGGTTTCGATGACAGTTTTCATGCTAATACAGGCTTCGAAAGCGGGTTTGATGCGTTCAGCGGTAACAGTGCATTTGGAGTGCACAGCAAAGATCCATTTGGAGGTGACGCTTTTAGCGCAAATAAAGCAAATGCTGTAACACCAGAGGTATGTGCAATATACCAAATATTGGATACCTGATTAGAAGGAAATTTTTGTTTTTTTTTTTTTAATTTATAGCCTGACAAAGACGATTTTGGAAGTGATCCTTTTGCTGCATTACACGCTCCAACGGGACAAGGCCAAGTGCTAAGTCCCAATACGCAAAAATCGGGACCACCGCCTAGGCCTGAATCACCTAGTCCCGCATTGCCACCAAAAAAGTCAAAGGTGCCACCTCCACGACCTGCACCTCCACGACCAAATCAAGTAAGAGCTTTTCTTTTAATTTGTTTATTTTTTTTATTTTTTCTTTAACGGAAATTGTAGGGTCCTCCACGCCCCACACAGCCATCAATGGATGCTTTTGGCTCGTCCACAGTTAGTAGCGGTTTCGCTGACTTTGCAGATTTTGACAATAAGGTTTGTAATAAATTTACAGTTCATTGGGATCGGTGGTAATGCATGTACACCGCACTAACAATTAACCTTATTCACACCAACTTTACCTACCCCTTCGCTCTCTTTGGTTCAGTTTTCCGTTTACATTACTAAATCTTTTTTAGCTAGTGTTTTAAAAACAATATTTTGTTATTTCTTTTTACTAACCAAATAAAAAATGTTTGCACAATTTTTTGTTAATCTAATGCAGAAGTTAATTATTTATTTATTTTAGTTTTTATTTTATGTAGTTGCATTTACATAGCTATATGCGAGTATGTATTTTGAAAAATTTCTGAAAACATCATCCAAAAGAATTTGCTATCAGCAATGAGTCAACTAATAGTTTGCTTTTTCATCTCTCTCTCTCTCTCTCTTTCTATGTTTAAAATTAAATTTTCTATTTTCAGTGAACATCATAAAACATAAATATTTATAACAGTGCACTATCAGACAGCAGTTTAACTAGTAAAATTTTATTTCTGTGTGTTTTTTTCTCAATGAAATCATGCGGAAAACTTAGTAAAATTCCATATACAGTTAGCTTAATTACAGAATTCAGCATATATACGAATATATAACAGCCATTGATGAAAATTGCATAGTTAAAAAAGACAATGAATGAAAATCAGTACGCTAGACAGAATGCACTTCTTTGCAATATATGTATGTCTAAATTGATATTAAATCCGTTTAAATGCGTAGGTTATACATAAAAAAAAAAAAATATATATATATATATATATATATATATATATATATATATATATATATATATATATATATATATATATATATATATATATATATATATATATATATATATATATATATATATATATATATATTATATACAAGTATAAATATTAACGTTTACAGTTATGATATTAATACTAATTTTATTTGATGCTAGCTCTGAAACATTTGCATATGTATAGACATAATTTTTGACCTAGAATATTTATTAAATTTGTTGTTGTTGCTAACATCAACTTACATACACTGCGAGATAAAGCTAGAATCGTTTTAATTTTTGCTCGTTAGACTGTTCTCATAAATATTAATACAAAACAATAAAATGAATATAGTAAAAAAAAATGTGACGTACATATTTAACAATAACTATTTGTTCTAAATAAGTTTGAAATTTTTATAAAAAACTATATCTCCAAGTTGTCTTGCAATGTTACTTGCTTGAACACTAATTCTTATTAAAAAAATAGTTAAGGAAGATAAATCTAACGAAATTGAAGAAAGTTAAGTCCTTCCAACATAGCGCGGGTAAAGATATTATTCGTTTGTCGAAAAGTTTGAAACGCATTGGCGAATGCGTTAGAGACCCCATATTTGTTATCAGCCAGACAAGACGATTTGATTAAGATTTATCCATATCTGTGTTTGATTCTATGCGAACCTGCGGTATTGAATCGAAAGATTCTTTCAAACAGATTACTATTATAAAGCTTACTTTTTAAAACGCTCATCGCATACTTTAAAGTGTTGTAGTTAATTGTACTCGAGATTGGGGAATGGAATGGTCTGTCAAGAAAATTTCAAAAGATTGTGGCATTTATAAATCTTTTGAACTTCCACAAGTTTGAAAGTAGTTTTCTAACTAATGCCGAAACAGGTGCAATTGTAAAACAAGTGCTACCTTCCAACGGGTAGCATAAATATCACCAGTCTACAACAAAGAAAATATGAAAATGATAAGTCAATGATAAGATTTGCAATATGATTTTATTAATTTTTTTTAGAAACTTTGTCTACTATTGATCTATAAGAAGCAACCAATCTGACTGCGAATTACGCCAAAAAAAATTAAGGAAATATCAAAAGAATTATCTATGTAAATGCATATATATGTATACATATATATACATTTACATATACCCTATTTCACTCCCGCAAACAAGACGAATCGAACGATACCTCATATGTGAAAACCATTTAAGATACAGAGCGTACAAAACAATATACAGGCATACATTTATTTGTATGCATAGAATTTAGTCTGTTGTGCGTGCCCCAATACATAATTTTTGTTTCCTATCAGATTGTAGTGTTTTGATATTTTAAATTAGTTGATTTTAATAGTATCAAAAATTTTTTGGCATTTTAATTGGTTCAATAACGTCACTCTATGCACTTTATTTTTTGGAAAATCTCTCAACGAGAACATAAAGATCGTGCACCAATGATATGGACGCAAAAATTTTGTCATAAGGACGATTGATGTTTTTTTTTTTTTTTTTTTTTTTTTGTAATAAAACGATTTTAGAAAACTGAAAAACAATATTTTGGGAATTTCATATAATTTCATTATTTTTATTTTGATCTAAGTCGCAGTCAGAATGGTTTAATTCGAGATACAACTAATATAGCATATTAAACTATTTTTAAGTAGTTTTTGCCAGTGAAAGTTCTGTCGAATCCGTTCAGCCGTTTCGGGGCGTAGTCCGGGCAAACAGACATAAACACAGACAAAAATTTAAAAAACAATAGTTTGGGTTTTCGTAATGTCCAAATAATCATACGTGTACGAGATTATTGTTTCTACTATGTACTCTTTCTTATTTTTCTTCTCACATCTTAGTAAAAAGAGTTATAATTATTTTGTGTCTTTGATCTGAACATAAATTGGCTAAATTTTTGATGCTCCAAACGAATTTATAAATAGCAAGAAAAACTTGATTTAATTGAGAAGAAATAAAAACAAACTTAACATAAATCGTACCTTTTTAGTCTGCTTAATACTAATAGTAAAAAAAAATGTTTTAAATAGTTTCTTGAAGCAATTAAAATTTATTTAACATAGTACATGTATGTAATTATCAAATAACAATGCACATTATCATCAAATATGTATGTATGTATAACTTCATTACTAAGCGTGAAGAAATAATAACCGTGTTCACAAATAAAATCGCTAAAAAACCATTAAAGAAAATTAACTTTTCTCATGGGTCACAAAAAATAATAAAGGACAAAATAGTTATCTTCGGTGGAACCGAAGCTATAATACTGTTTATATGAACTTATTGTACAAGAAGACTGTTAAGTCTTTCAGTGCTAGTAAATATACTGCGCGGACGGGGATCACAAACATACAAAACGTCCGTATTGAGTTTGAAGCTGAAAGCTGCTCAAACAAATAAACAAAAATATATTTATAAACCGAAAAGTCGAAAGAAAATATTCGTTACACTTGCAACGCAAGTATTCCCGGTTTGACAATTAAATTATGCATCTTTCTATTGTATACTACCGTATCATCGTCCTGAATCGAATAGTTCCCAATACATGTTTTTCTTTTGATGGCGTAGCGGCGCCAATTTTTTTTTACTTTTTGCGCGTAGCACCAGCCATTTTTTATGTGGAAATTATTTTTTTCCGATTCATTCATTTTTATACTGTAAAGATGTTGGCACTTCCATGGCTTCTGAAATAAGTCGTTACTTCTTTAAAGTAAAGAAAAACATAGAATAGTAAAATAAATTTATATTATCTTGACTTTTGTATAGCTGTTGAGTGTATATTTCTCAAATCGATAAGCATATCAAATGTTAAGGGACTAGTTTGTAAGGACACACGGACGACTCACAGTGTTAAAATTATAACATTATTCATATTGTGTGTGAAGAGCATAACAAAACTAGCAGAACTTTTATTCACAATCCATTACTAAAATTCTAACCTATAAGAGTTAGGTTATAGGGTTTATAATTTAGCTTTTATAATTTACTTCCAGACTGTTAATCATGAATTTGCGATGTTCTGATTTTGATATATGGGGATGCTCTACTAACAGTTCTTGAATTGCAAGCTTTATTTTGATTTCAATCAATGTACATTGTTTATGTGGCTATTTCAATTCTTTCTTTTTATATATATATATATATATATATATATATATATATATATATATATTTTATAGTATTACTTCGCCTAATATTACTTTTATTTTTAATTTTGTTTTTTTTTTTTTTTTTTTTTGCATTAACCGACACAAAACATTTATCGCATAGCTCTCAAACATTCCAACATCGCGTTCTACGTTACACACACCATCAGTTACTCGTACTGATAGTTTTACCCTATTTGATACGGCCTTAAGTACAAATGCAAATACAACTACAACTCAAAATACACTGACAAAAACACCGATAACATTACCACCAACATCAACATCAGCATTACCATTACAATTATCTGAAACAGACACATTTGCCGCAATGAACACAACAACAACGACCGCAAATAATCAATTATCGCGTTCCAATACACCAATGCAGCAGATTGCAACCATGTTTAATACAATTGCTAACAACAGGAGTGGATTTGGTGCAATTGATGAAAGCGCCGGCAATAATCAGAACAACACCAGCAATACAGTAAAACCGATCATAAGTGGTCCAACAGAGTTTAAAGAAGATCCGTTCAAGGATTATCGATATGAAGATCCTTTCAATATTAAAGATCCCTTTAGTGATGATGATGCCTTCTCTGAGCCGGAAAAATTATTCAAAGAAGATTTTAGTTCGGAAGGTAAGTCCACAATATATAAAATTGAAAATAATAATAATAATAATAAATAATAATACTCGTAATATAATATCTAATATATTTAAATGATGTATATTTAAATGATGATGATGACAAAATTATCAACCACAAACCTCTATCCTATCCATTAAATTGAACTGAATGAATTATTTTTAATATAATAAAAATTGTTAAAATTTAAAAACTGAAGTATTGCCAAGCAAAAAAGGCTAGTGTGAAGAGTATTAAAGTATTCGGTTCCACCGAAGTTATAATTATTTCTTGTTTAATATTTGTTATACCTATATATTTGCAGATGAATACAAATCAGTAAAGAATACACAAAAAAATAAACCACTTCAAATACAAAAATCGGAAACACCTCCCAACGATGAAATTTTGCAACCATTTGGCGATTTAAACTTAAATCTAAGTGCAATTCCATCGCACCATTCAACGAGTCTATCCCCTAGTGGTGCATTTGATGTGTTTGCTAATTTTAATACCTTCTCAACGAAATTATCAACGACTACTACTTCACAACAGCAAAAGAAAAACAGCGACAATGAAAACAATCAAAATGATTCCTTTTTCGATGCATTTAATGACAACTTCGAAATAAACAAAATTACTACATCGAACGATAAATTAGCTAAGAAGACAAACACGGTAGACCAATTTTCCGCTTTCGACGCCTTTTCAACAACAAATAAATCAAACTTGGCAGCCGCGACAGATACGAAACTTTTTGATGCATTCAATGACAACGATTTTGAAGATGATTTTTCAAAGACAAAACAGGATACCAATAACAAAAATTCGATGTTCAGTAATGTAATAAAAACAAATACGATGGTGGATAAAAACGTGCCTAACGAATCATCATTAGATAGTTCTCAAAACATTGATGCATACGAAACACATAATTTTTCCAGCGATTTTTCAACTGCATTTAATAATTCTATAAACTTAAGCAGCGAAAAGTCTTTAACAAAACCAAACGCACTACCAAAAATGCAAAATGATACTACACTTTTGAAGAAAGCTAATCGTTCCGAAACAGGTGCAGAAAGTTTAAAAGCTACAGAAAGATTCGCAGCAGATTATTCAAAGCCTGAATCGTTTGACACTGATCTAGAAGAAGCGCTTAAACGAAGTATGCTTGATAATTAAATATAGAATTAGTGTGTGCGAGCATAACCCATAATAAATTATAATTACTATTAAAATTGTGTAACGATATTATCTAGATTTGCCGAACTCTCGTTACAAACAGCTTTGTTTACATATTGATATTCATGTAATTATTTTTATATAAAAGATATATTGCTCCTTATATTCAACTATATACGATATACTACTATATGCATGTGTATGCAAAATATATGTACATGTGAATAATACAGCAATTATGACGAAATTATATATAGTTAGCGTCATCATATTTATTATTCTATATATTAAACACTGAAAAAAAAAATAACAATAATTTGTTTACTGCTATACTGCATATAACTACTCATTGAGGATTGAACTGTATGTACCTATTATATTCTCTATAAAATTTTATGTCATTTAAACTCTAAGCATATTACGAATCAGTCAACAAATACCATATATGAAAATAATATTTACCATAAAATGGCAAACCTAAAATATACATACAAATATAATAAAGAAAAATGTAAGTAACTATGCATGAACAATAAATTCAAGGAAAAATATTAACTTCGGTGGAAGTGAAGCTTTAATACCCTTCACACAAAATTTCAATGTATGTCAGCAACTCGAATAATTATGGCCCAAAACTAAAAATTTTATTTGTAATACGTTAGTGTGTATGTCCACCAAATTATGCAGTTCTAGGTTAATTAACAAACTCAGAAATGGGAGACATGTTTGTATGGGGCTAACCCTTATAGTGGGGTTGATACGTTCAATTTATAC
The DNA here is from genome assembly GCA_035044765.1 of Leucophenga montana. NCBI lineage: Eukaryota > Metazoa > Arthropoda > Insecta > Diptera > Drosophilidae > Leucophenga > Leucophenga montana. The sequence goes on along the minus strand of JAWNNQ010000929.1, from coordinate 156,596 downwards.
AAATTATTTGAAGAAAGAATTGGAGAATCTAAATTTGAAGGGTCTTAATTTTATAGTCTCCAAAATCTCAATGTTGTCGATATCAGTTCGACTATTGATACTGATCAAGAATGCTATATTTAAGAGGTACGGTTTGCCTGCTTTTGGCTGTTATATAGTACACTTGCACAAACTTAATATACGATTTTATATGAGTACAGGGTATAAAAATTTCACTCAAACTGTCTGTCAAGTCAAAAGCATTTACTCGTTTGTCTATCTGATTTTTGAGTGTGATCAACGACTTTCTCTCTCTCTCTCAGTATTTGGTTTGCGGCGATGCACAGTAGAGCCTTTGACTTTTTTTTCGCTAAAAAAAAATTTGTTCAACTCTTTCCAGCAATGTTTTCAAAAAATTGGAAATTAGTAATGGATAATTTTTTTTTTTTTAATTATATCTCTTTTGGCTCATCTCTCAGTAGAAGCCAAAAATATAAAATCGAATTTACCGACTCAAATCGTTAAGATGCGGGTTTTCAATAAATTTCGTTTTTAGTCTCAATTGGTAAATTTACCCAACTTTGATGAGCTCTACCGTTAAACAATTATGTATCTAATAGATATAGACATTTTACTTTTTCTTACTAATTTCGCATTTATAAGTTTTTCTATATTTTTCGTGCAAAGACCCCACTGTGCGTCGTTAAATTCATTATGTTTACCCGAGTGCAAACTAGAAAATTAGACGAGTCAGACGAGTTTTGAAGTTCATTCTGTAAGCACTGGAATCCAATAGCTCTCTTAGTGTCGCAAACGGAAAAATAAAATACAGTAAGTAAATTCTATTAATTAAGTGGTTCAAATTGCAGCACTGTTTTCCATTAGTCGAGTGTACCGTCAAAAAGAACGTCACTATACGGTTAAATATTAAGGAAGAACGATATATTCAGTGGCTCCGTTACTTTAAATATGCTATATATAAATATGTATTTACATATATGTATATATAATCTAGACCAATGTTTGATATTTTATAGGGAGTTATAACGTAAACTAAATTTTTACTATCTAGCTTTTAAAATAAAAAAGTTGTATGGGTTTGTAAGGCGCTGTGCTTCATATTTATATATATACGAGTATATTAATACATATGTACATATTTTATGTGGTCTATTACGCCTTACTTATTTACTAGGGTGCAAACTATCAAACAAACTGATAATGCTTTTTTCACAGTTTTAGTGATCGGTTTAAAAACTCAATGAGCTCACATAGTAGATATTTTCGTTGTATAATATGTATGTACATACATTGCATAGCAAAAACAAACAAAGCATTTGTTCGCAACCGGCAAATTGTTTTATTGTGAGTGGAAAAAAAACAACGACATATACACACATTGTACCTGCATATATATATATATATATATATATATATATATATATATATATATATATATATATATATATATATATATATATATATATATATATATATATATATATATATATATATATATATATATATATATATATATATATATACATAAATATAAAAATGACACATTATTTGTGTGGCACCTCTTTCTCTTAATAGGATTTATACAATAGATTTTGGATTTTGAATGGGTATACAATACGTTGCAGGACAGGTGGTCCACAACCTAGATAATTTCATATAACCACGAAACTTACATACATATTTATGTATATTCCCACCGATGTTAAATTAAAACTAGTAAGAATTATTCCGTGTTTTCACGATTAAGAAACTTCCTACATCCTTGCTAATGTCAACCTATGCAGACTTTAAAATTTCTAATTTAAAAAATTTATTTTACTAAATATTTTTCTTAAATTTCAAAAAAAAAAATTATTTAAAAATAAATTGATTAAAGAGAAAAACTCTTTTCCGGCTATGCGCCTTTGTAAAGTGGGCATATACGGGTCAAATGGCCGTATTATGTCCAAGTTTGACATCTCTAGCTCTTATAGTTCCTGAGATCTCTCATACATACATTAAGATCTATTTACATATAACTGAGAATAATAACAACTTTTGGTTTGCAAAGAATATTAAGCTACCAAGACGTGTTTCAAACTCAGCTTTCGAGGTTTCATCAGTACGCAAGCGGATGTGAAATGGTATGAATTCTTAGCTGAACGTGAACTTGATTTTGATACCCACACCGGTAAAGAGATGCTGTGGTTAAGTATTGAAAAAACTTAGAAAGTTTCAAGGCATGCAAGTTTGGATACTGTGATTGAATTCTTAAGCTGTCTTTGGTCCTTGCTGTGGACATTCTTAAAATTTGGTCGGAAAAAAGGAAGTTTGTCCTGTTGCTGTTTATTTTTTCGAGTTCTTTCAACTTTTTTTCACTGCATCCACTGCCCGATATCAGACTTTAAATGAGAAAATGTCCGCCCTGAGTTCAACTCGCATGTCATACAACTATGAAGCAGTCAAAGCACTTGCTCGTGGTAAACATCAGATGCAAGAATTATGGACTGAGAACAACATTGATAAAGAGCAAAAGGCAATTGGCAAAAATTAAGCATTGAAACTTATGAAAAAATTTCTTATCTGGAAACTGCAGTTTACACAGAAATCTGGTTTCGATGCACCAGAAGATATTTGCAAAGTTCCACCACGATAGTACTAAGTACGGGCGTTAAATCATTACATTTAATGACACCAGAATTAAAATTTGAAAAAGTTGCTGAATCTTGATCTCAAATATAATATAAACCATATAAAATTATTATTACTCTTTGTTAAATGTTTTATTACTTGTCGCCTAACGTTTGAAAAGGGGCCCCACCATTATCCTTGGCCCCGAGCCCCACAAATATAAATCCGGCCCAGTATATATGTATGTTGAGATAAATGTTATATATGTATGAATAAATAATAATTTAGTCGTCATCCCGTATATAGCACTAATTTGTTGTTTTTTTTTTTGTATATATAATTTAATGCACATCTCGGAACAGATAATAAATAGTTCATCTGTTTTGAGACTCAACAATAAAATGTCAAAGCCTATCCTCTACTATGCAACTCTGAGTCCACCATCTCGTGCCGTTTTACTGACAGCCCAAGCGTTAAACATTGCACTTGATTTGCGGTAAATATTAATTGTTGATCAGAATACATTTGTAAATTCAAATATACTATATTATGTTTTACCACTCCAATACAGCGCCATCAATTTGCTCAAAGGAGAGCACCTTACGCCAGAATTCATAAAAATGAATCCCCAACACACAATTCCCACTTTACTTGATGGCGATGCTGTCATTGTTGATTCACATGCAATCTGTGCCTACTTGGTGGAGAAATACAGCAAAGACAATACGCTATATCCAAAAGATCTGGTGAAACGTGCAACTGTCGATGCGCGATTGCATCTGGATTCGGGTCATTTATTCGCACGTTTGCGTTTTCTCTACGAACCAATTTTATACTATGGCTCAACAGATTGCTCGATAGATAAAATTGGTTACATACAGAAGACCTATGAAATATTGGAGAATTTCCTTAAAGATCAACAGTACTTGTGTGGCGATGACTTAACTATTGCCGATTTTTGTTGTATTGCGACTGTAACTTCTGTAAATGATGTCGCGCCTATCGACGAGTTCAAATTTCCCAAGGTGCTAGCCTGGATCAAGCGCTTATCAGAGTTGCCCTACTATAAGGAATCTAACGAGCAGGGTGCGGAAGAGCTAAAAGTGATCTTCAAGGAAAAACTGGCTGCTAATCGCAGCAAGTAAGTTAAGTGGTGGTGTTACTACTTTTTTGACATAACAATTAAGTAAGTTCGTCAATGACATCAATATATACAAATTATACATAAACTAATTTTATTGCAAATAAAAATATTTTATATTCTATCCACGCAAAGTGTGGTTACTATATTAATTTTGAAACAAAGTATGTAACACTCAGAAGAAGGCGTCGGAAAAGCCATAATGTGTGTGTGAATACGGGAACTGATCCCTAGTTTCTATTAAATTTCTCTAAATCACGGTATGAAGACTCTCTGAGCCATCATTCGACCCGATATGGCGACTTCTTATGAACCGACCCTGGAGAATATACAGGAGTATGCAAAACATTAAAAAATCAATTCGACCGAAGTGGGCTTTTTCACTAGTTCAATTGTATTGCGTGTAAGAGATGAATCCTGGTAAAGACAACTTTCATTATATTCAAACAATAAATTTCGAATCTGGAATTGATGTTACTACAATACTACGAGTACCAGTACCCATAAATAATTAAACTTCATATTGCATGTATATCCCACATCAACCTTTTTATCAAAATAAACAAAACAATATCTCTCGATGAAGTTTTCTTTTATTTATGTTAATATTTATAATAAGTATAATTTCATATTTCAACATTTAAGAAAAGATTTTTACATATAAGAAATTATGCAAGTCTTACATAGCATGTTTATTTAGAGGAACAGGGAGGCGGGTTTGCATATCTGTGAGTGCAAGGTCATTGAATTAGTTCCATATTGCGTGCTGAGGTGACGTACGCAACTGGCAACGAAATCAATCCCTCGAACCAGTTTTAAAACAATTGTCACATAAGGACAGAAAAACTCATTCGAAGAACTATTCATTCTTTCTTTTCTTATACTAAATTTGATATACTGGAAATGCAGAAAAGACGGCACTTTATGGAAAGGTGTATGTAGGGATGATGAAATACAACGAAAATTTTATAAAACTACACAAGAGTTAAACTTACAGTAAGATGTACAGGAATTTAGATACCGTCAGTAATTTAACGGAAACAATCAGCACAAGGACTGAATGGCTGACTATTCTAAGAACATACATACATACAAACATTGCATTTACTTTACAGTCTGAAGACGCAGTCACTCTCTCTCTCTCTCTCTCTCGCAGTTCAAATTCCATACTTACATTACTCAAGCTCACGCTCACTACTTGATTAAACTTATCATTATATTAGTCGTTATTACGCAAAAATGCTTTAATACTTTCGGGTAGGGGCAGTTTTTTAATGTTATCCGGTCTGATATTTTCCAAAATTGTATTGCGACATGCACTCTGAAGCGATAGAACTGGAAACATAAAATCACATTATATAAACTAAATGTAAACGAGTAAACTAGTTTTACTTACTACCATATAGTTGTATTATCCTTATCTGCTTTGTAGTACCATAGACATCGATGACTACATGCAATGGTTTTTCATTAATTGGAATTTCCGCAGTAGATACACCCTGATCGACACCGTTGATGATAAAATGCATTTCGGCCGTGTTTTCATTACGTTCGTTTGGCATATAAACAATTCCAATACGCGAACCCTTGTCAGTCAACAAAATATCATCCGAATTCCCATTGTTTACGGTAGGTAGCAAAAGCCTTCTCGGAACCATACCGCGTGGCGTCCTTATGTGGGTGTTGCTGAAAACGTTATCTGCATAAAAAACGATTGATAAAATATTTTTTTTTCTTCATTTTTAACGAAAACTAGCCACTCACGTGCTGTACTGCTACTCGACTCTGCTGAAGCATCAGCATCCAACGAAGCAATTTGAGCTTGCTGATCATTAATGTTGTTTCCCTGATTACTATTGTTGATTCTTCTGCGACTGTAGGAATCAAACTTTGATATTGGGTATATCCAGCTTTGGCCTAAATTAGCCAAATCTGGTAAAGCAAACTGTGGTACACCATCGCGCCTCGCACCTATCGTGCTCGGCAATATTTGTGTTAGTCCCAAACGCATATGGCCCGACCACCCACGCTCGTTCTTTTCAATTTCCACCATAAATATTTCACCTGGCATAAGCGGCGTTTCCGAAAATGTTACAGCATCTGCAAAACTTGTTTTACGAAAGGCAACTGTATTATCTTCGCCTAACACTATATTTGCGCCATGAATTATTGGATGGAAGCGCTTTTTTTGCAAACAATTTCGGGATGTCTGTGCAGCCGCTTCGTACTCCGACGCCCTATAAGCTTCCATTTCCGCATAGTCAACGGAGTCATTCGAAGTGTCAATGCCTTCGTCGTGAAGCATCTTCCGAATTGTCCTATTGTTTTTCTAATGTATATATCAACAACTACCTTAACTTCAGGGAACGACCAGGGCTGCAGAAGGTTAATCAGCCGTTTATGCAGTGATCTGCACCCCTTGGAATACCGCCTTGAGAACCCTGAAATACCTGATTAGGATGCCTTTAATGTACAAGTAAGTTTTTATATGAAACAGCAAATCAACCAATTTTAAAATCAAATAGAAAAATAACTAAAGCCATAGTTGTGATGTTCGACAATAGTATTTCCTCCTCACACTATATTTCTCCATATTAGGCCTTGATTTGCCTCCAATTTTGAATTCTACGAACTTTTTTAGAAAGTATGCTAAACAAATTATTATTTACGACACATTTCATGAAATTACTAATTTAATAAAATCTTAAAATCCTGTTTTTGCATTTTTTTTTTTGGGTGAATTGATGTTTTTATATCGAATGCGGATGTATCGGATGTAAACAAGTAAAATCACATTAAAACTATAATTTACTTGTTTAATTAAGGTCGATACTTATTGGTGAGTTTTCTCTCACTTGTAATTGGTAAAATTTTATTAGGTCTAAAAACTAAACGTATTAATCTGAAGTGGCTTCAACAAATAGAGTACGACCTTAGACCAGACGAATACGACCCTGAGATTTATCGTGTATGACCTCGTTTCTACTTTGTTTGCACTGAACATATTCTGGTGTTTAGTACAATGCTGCTCAATGCTGTGTTTCTTAAATTGAGTTAACCTTAATTTGGCCAACATTTCGAAAGCGATTTTATTTCTGAAATCATCTTCAACAAATTTTTGGCAATAAAGCCAAGTGGATTGTGTAACTATTAATAGAAAAAAGTTTTTGATATATGTAATGCTTATCATGTTTTCGATAAAAGTAATACACGGTATTTTATCGAATATCAATGAAACTTTCAGACTTTATTAATATTGTAAAATCTCTTGACTAAATTCAGAACATTCCCGATACCAACCTTTTCTGTGCTAAGTGGAAACCGATCATAATTTTTTTTTTTTTTTTTTGTAAAAGTTGACAGCTCTGTTGCCCATCTGGAAGTTGGGCTGACCGCATTTATAGAACCGAAACAACAACACATTGGAAATGTAAAACTGTTATCTGGTCGCAAACTGGTCTTTGAATTAATCATAGGTTGAAATTATCAGATAATGTGAATAGTATAGCCCAACCACGAAATGAGCTGTAATGCAAATAATAGTGAGGAAGGCGTGTCCACCGCGACTCCGACAACAAAGCGTGGATGGTTTCATTCGTTAAGTAGACGAAAGAAAAACATTGATTCTCCGATAGCTACAGAAGCTTCAAGTTCGCAGGGCAATAATAATAATGAGCCCGAAGCGGAACCCAGTTGCAGTGAAGGTCTTCGCAAACAGCACAAGGAGAAGAACAATGTATTCCAACGTATCCGCAAAAAAATGGAACAGCGTCTCAGTTCAATGCGTCAGTGGCGTTCAATGAATGAAGACGAAGCAGGCGGTGGCACGGCAGATGCTACCTATGAGTTCGTCACAAGAGCAGCGCGTATAGATCCCGTGCTACCATTTACGCACGACTACAAACGGTTCATAATAAGAAAATGGCTGAAACAAGAAGATGAACCAAATCATGTCATGTACAAAGCGAGCTCGGAAATGCTTAAGTATATTCATTATTTTTATTAACTGGTAATATCCACTAAATAAATGCTTGTTTTACAGCCAAGTTTGGTATTGGGGTGAAATATCGCGACGAGATGCACAGAAACAGCTAACCGACAAACCCACTGGATCTTTTCTTGTACGTGACTCAGAGACCAGCGGTTCTCAGTTTACGCTAAGTTTTCGCATAGTAAATGTTACTCTGGTAAGTTGAAAAAATTGTAAAGTGATAATTAATTTGGTAATACTACGATACTACAAATATTTTAGCACTATCGTTTAGAGTATCGTGATGATTTCTGGCACTTTGAAGAGCTAAAATACAATTCCATCGTCGAAATGATTCAAGATATACTGCATCGCTGCACGAATGATAATTTTGTTTGTTTTGTCAAAGTTCCAAACGAAATGCAGCCACAGTTTCCAGTGATTCTAAAGTATCCCCTTAGTCGTTATTCCAAATTGCCAAAACTACAAGATCTATGCAGACGCGTTGTACAACGTCAAGTGGCTGACGAGACACAAATTTGTAAACTGCCAGTTCCAACACAAATGTTAGAATACTTATCAATCAAGACTGAGTTGGTGTTTCAAAGTTAGAATGACTGCCAATCTTACGAAAAAATAGGCCACGTCATTTGAAAATCAAAGAACCAAAGAAAAAACGCGACCGGATGCGATTGAACCGTCGAACGACAAAGTTAAGTTTATAGCACATTATTCATAATATCAATAGAAATAGTGCATAGATATTAAGATTTTTAGCAAAACAAAAAAAAAACGAATGATTTTGATTGATATAAGTGTACTAAAAGATTATTTACACAACATTTTTTATACGATATACATATATAGTATTATAAACCTTTGCTCTATTACAGAACATAAAAATTATGTACTAACATATTTTTGTAAGTGTTAATTCTTGTATGGTATTGTTTCATTTTGTAAAAACTCCTACTATATATATGTACACACATATTAGAACCTTGCAAGAATACATTCATTATCAAGCGCTAACAAGTAACTCTAAAGTTCATTTCACTTGGTGCCGTAAAAACATTGGAAAAGAAAGTGCATGGAAAGTGCGAACTGATGAATTAACAAAGCAAACGAGCAACAGAAAGTCTTGTGTAATTTAGTCTTCAACGGTGCAAGAATACAAAAATACGTTTGGCATCTGAAATTTGAGGAAACATTCAGAACTTTCAAATTTTGGCACGATGCTTTGTTATATTTCTATAAGCGAATATTTAAAGATGACTGTCCTATGTCTATAAATGCATCGTTTACCATTTCAAATGCATTCAACATATGCACTAAGGTAGTATTCTTCGTTTTTATATTTAAAAAAAAAAAATGTAAGAATGTAGAATGAAAATGGATGTAACAGCAAATAATATATCGGCGCCATAAAGTATTCGTGTTCAGCTCGATGATGAGTCAATGTAGCAGAGCCCATCCGTCCGTTGTCAGAGAGTTAGAGACACAAAAATCATGGCATATGTAAACACTCTAATTGGCTCACTGCCTCAAGGTAGTTGTTTTACTACAGGTGTATTGGTCAGGAGTCCCCACAATAGAATCAATACTAGTCGCTGAGGTTTTAAGATAACGTTCTGAAATAGGGTATGGACTACCATGCCACGCCAACTTTCAGGGATAGCCCCCACACACCCATCACGCACTTTTCGGATTTTGTATGAGAGGCTTTTTTATTCCAGTCAATATTAACTTGAAACTCGATTTTATGGCCTTTAATGGACGGAAATTTTACATTATTATTGAGTAATTACTGTTTAACTATTATTTCGGGGCCGCTTCTGGCAAGAATGTGGCGGCTTCTGTAATTAAAATTTTCGACATATTACACGTAGAGTGAAAATGATCCATGCTTAATCGAAATAGTCGTTCGGATGGACTATTATGTAGACCCTAAAATGGACGTATCATACGGTAACATCATTATCATTAAGATTGTACGTGGTGCGAAAACGACCCATGGTTAATCGAATTAGTCGCTCGGATGATTATGCCGTCAGTTAAATGAACGTAAACCACGAATTTCAAAAAATATTTGCACAGTTTATTCCCTGTCGGAAAATGGTACCTCTAAAAAACTATACATATATGAAAAAAAATTTAAAGGGGTGTGATGGATTTTGATTTAAATCTTCGACAAAAGAAATTCAATGGAGATGTTTCGTGATAAATCTGTCAAAACTGGCACTCTGAATACAAAAAAATGAAAAAGGGAAAGTTTGAACATTGGTATATATGTATATAAAACCCAAATGATGAAAAAAGTTTCGATGCAACGCATCTCATATAAAACATATATTTGGCGCAAATTGATGAGATTTCGTACATATGTAAAAGACACCGGGAGAAATTATATCTTTGGAAAAGTGGACGTGCCATGCCAATATACGAGTATAAGAGAAAATTAAAAAGACGTGTAACAGCGCACAGACTATGAAATTTCTTTTAATCTTACTTCAAAGCAAAATAATTTCAACTGACAGAGACAGAAAAGTCACACGAAATTTAAAAAAATTGATAAGCTTCCGCAAGAAATTTGTATGTCTAAATGCAATGACAGTTTCCGCGGACAGTTTCCGATATCCTCGGGTTTCTGAGATTGAAGATTTTCGGAAACATCGCAGAAATTTCATCCACAGTGTCACGGATCGCATTTTCGATTTTTTCCACAATTTCGTCAGTCACAATTGAAGGTCTTCCGCACCTCTGATCATCATGCACAGACGTACGACCGTTTTTAAACTCGCGACACCACTTCTACAATCTCGTACGATTCATGGCTTTATCACCATATGCAGTTTTCACCTCATTATAAATCACAAACGCAGGTTTTCCCTTCCAAACGAAATAATGGATGACGCCGCGTATTTCGCACTTGGCGGGAGACTGAATTGAAATTATTCATGAAACGTGTTGTCACGTCGACAGTTCTCAACGTACTGACCTCGAACCGGTCTCGTTGCAAAGCGGAGAACTCAGGCTACACTGCAGTACTGCCAACATGACGAAAATAAAATTCCTCCGGCCGCAAGAACCTCAGTACGCTTACTTTCTGGATATGCCTCGTATAAAGAATGTAAAAATGCACACATAGCATAACCAACACCAATACCAAAGATTAACTAAAAATTGGATCTCAATAGATTGTGTGCTTTCAGACTCCAGAGTATATTTACTTATATAGATGCATAGATACATTCATTTGTATATATGTATTAATACTATCCTACTTTCTACTAATACTTTAAAAGCGAAAGTTTGTATGGATGTGTGGATGTTTGTTACGCTTTCACGCAAAAACTACTGAAGGCATTTTAATGAAACTTTACAATAATATAGCTTATATATCAGAATAAGACATACTGGTAGGCTATAATTTATGAAGATATTGTATAAATTGGCCAAAATATAACAATAAGAACGTCATTATACTAACCTGTCTGATCATAAGTGACAATACAGGTAATATACAGTTTACATACAGTAGCGCCATCGATTAATGGTACTGTACTATCATTGCTCTCTGTCTTATACCCACTCGCCATCTGTCGTGAAAATTGTTGTAGCGGTTGAATCGGGTTCTTTCCGGAAACGAAAAATATTTGTTTTCGAAAATAGAAACAGATATCAAGCGGGTGTACAAATGCATAGAAACGAAAACGGAAGCAAATGACCAGCAGACGCGTGAGGGCAGACAACGTTGATGGTTGAGTACGGTCTGCGATTTTTCAAGGCACTAGCGATTTGTTAAAAACACAATACCTACATGTAATGTAATAGGTAGGTTAATTGGAAGTTTTTTCTGTGGTTAGATACAACAACAAGTTATTTCACCCAATATTAGGGAAAAATAAAATTGAAACTATAGAATTGAAATATAGAACATACGTTTGTTAAATATATGACGCAGATACATGAGCATGGTACACCGAGAATAATATGTACTTTAAAAATATACAACAATAAAAAGAAAAAGTGGCGTAGCAACTCACGTCGTGTTCTCTAGTATATAGATAGATATATAATATAGAATGGGCGTTCATCTAACAGTTGTTATGAAATTAACCTGTTTATATTTCAACTGTGTCGGACATAGCTAAATTCGTTGCGACGAGCTGATTAAGAATAAATACAATAGGGTCTGCGATACCGACTATAATACATTACAAACTTTCTGACAAACTAATATTACCATTTTATAGTTCGACTGAATATTATAAAAATCAAAGCTTGTCAATTTAAGGTTTATAAATTATTGGACGGCCCGTTATAAATTTTTAGAGCGTGTTACTATCAATCAGGAGAAGATTATAAGTTATACAAGAACATTATTTGGCAAATGCCTCAAATAAATTATTTTCTTCTTTTCACTTGGTTATTTCAAAAATGTTGTAACGTGTAGTGATTTACTTAGATACAACAAATCAACCAAACCAAATGAAAGTAAATAGAAAGATTATTTGCTGGATTTTTTTTTCTCTTAGAGTTGTCATCGAGTTTAGTACCCTTATGAACTACGAGCTGTTTGATGAGGTTGATATAGTCCGGATCCGGATATCAATCAGCTGCAAAATAATGAGAAGGAAGACAGTCTATTCATTTGCATAAATGTAAACGCATAAAAAGTATCAATTAGAAGAAAAATAGGATGAGAGTGAGCACCGCCGCAGTAGATAAAACGAGCCCATCCATGCACGTTTACATTCCAAATTTTAATAAATGATTTAAATTTTGTTTGTTTTCATTTTTCCTTGGTTTGTTATGGAAATTGTGAAGTTATGTTGGGAGCTATCTTCCAAATATATACATATATTGGTTCTTCGAACTAGGCAATACGTTTATGAACTTAATAACAGTCGTGACATTGTACAAGATTTTTATACAAAATGCAGCGTAAAACACGTTATAAATCTAATTTTTTCTAAAATATAAAGTACAAATTTTACTCAATGAATTAAATTTTTACAAGAAGTCATATCAAAAACACATCGTATCGTATCATCTTCCAAAAAGCCGATATATCGATACGATGTCAACAATGGTACATGGAAGTGGAAGTCAATGCTGCCATCTATCCTTTTTTTGTTTCTCTCGCACTCACCAAAGGTTGCAAATCACAAATTTTTACGAGGGTTTGACATGTGTGCAAGTAGCAAAAACGGAATAGATGTCAGCACTGGTCAGACCTCTGCCAAACTACGAATAATACATATGTGCGCTGTGTTGGCTTGAATTTTTTTTTTTTTTTATAAATATTTATAATTTAATTAATTAATAATGAACGAATTCGTAATAAAAATTGATTTGAGCGATTTTTTTACCGACGAGCGTAGCTGGGCACTTATATTGGTCAATCCAGAATGGAAAAATGTCGGCGATCTTCAAAGTCGCGTAGAATCTCTATTTGAATTGGTACTAGTAGATAACAACTATTATTAACTACTACTAATATCTACTACTATTGGTCGTTTTTGATATGTATAGCGTGACATTCACTTTATAACCAAGGACTCTTGTTTCGTGCCGCCACAGGAGCCAATCCGGGTGATTTCCAATGCAGAAACACTCAAGTAAGATTACTTTAGAATGTTACAGTTATATTATTGTTTAATGTATTTTTTTAACGCAGAGCATTTGTGTTATCTGAACGCAAGACAAAATGCACACCCTCACCACTTTCACTGGAGGCAGAGACAGGTGATCAATCGAAAAAAGTTAAAAAACGCAAATTTCTATCGCTTGAACAGGGTTTTACTAGCTCAACCCCAAATAGCGAAGCGAAGCGCAGTAAAAGTATCCAGAAGCTAAAATCACCTAATATGACAAAGATCAATCTGGTTAAAGAAGTGGAAAACGATATTATAATTCCATATGAAAACAAAAACAGGAGTGAATCAATTTGTTGCACAGCAAGGACTGATAAGATCAAACCATGGCAGGACCCATCCTCTAATGTTGAAAGCCCCGAGAAAAGTTCCAACAACCGCAGCCGGAATTTAACTTTAAATGCATCCTCGAAGGACGATGGAACTCATATTCGATTCGAAACTAAGGAAGGCGATAAAGCCCATGAAGGAAAATGTCCCAATGATACTACAATTAACGATCATGTATCGATGGAGCAGGTATCTCCAATTTCAAAGATCATTTTTAGGTGTGCACTGGAGTCTCTAGTAACAAAAAAAAGCACGTATCTTCCAACTCAAGCCAATAAAATCTAAAGTTGAAATATTGGAACACATAACCATTACACCACATGTAGCTGGAAAAGACAAATATGAACATTCCCCACATAATATTGTAAAGCCAGATTTGAATGAGTCCAGTGTTATTCTTTTAAACGACACTACATCTTTTGAGACCAGTAATATAAATAAGACCGACCCGTCGTTGAGTCACATAATTGTTGATGAAGGTCAGTATTGTGTTATCAGTTTAATGAATATATCTCATTAAATAAAAACAGTTACAACAAAAGACAAAATAAATGCGGTAGATGTTTTGGAAACTGCTTCGCCACTAGAGAACCTTCCTCAACCAGGCGACACTTTAATATTTAAGGTATTATTTTACGTGACGTTAATTTCAATTCTTAATCTTCAATTTTTAATTTAAGGTTTCCCTAAGCAAAAAAAAAACTGCCTCCGCATTTACGGATTACATTATCGGCAATTGTGAATACGTTAACCGCCGCTCCAAAGCAGTAACTCTAGCTCTTATAAGCTGTCCATCCGAAGCGGAACCGTATCTACGAACATATGAAGCGAATTTCGACGGTTCAAAAAATAGTAATTTGGAAAAGATAATTTTAAAATTTTCTGAAATGATTGATCCACACATTGTAAACAAATAAAGTTCCAAATATTCATGCAACATTTTAGTTTTTATTTAATAAACAGAATCTTATAAAACGACATCCAATAAATACGAGGATAGTACTATAATTTTCTTGTAACTACATCGAATTGACAATATTACGAGTATAAACTTTTTTTTTATGATTATCATTGGAATCTTTTGCAAATTTTCTGATGTTTATTTTGAAGTATTGTAGTTCTTCCATATAGTTTATTGTTTACCAGCTATTTTATCAATCTTTTGAGTTTTTCAGAAAATGTGGTGATGATAACTACTATATGAACAATAAACTCATAAACGTTTATAATATGGACCGAACGATGTCATTACAGAAAACTTATCGGACTACTCTCGACTTTTCGTCCGTTACCACTATTTCGTATAAGTTTTAATCATATTATGTAACTCGTCAGCATCATCGCCTGTCTTTACACGGAACAGAGTTGGCGTTGGTTTCTCCACATTCGAAGTCGGAATACAGACCAACATGACATTGTTTTTTCCCATGCGTTGGCTGGGTATGGCTTTGTTCAATATTAGATTTACCAGAATATTCCCCAAATTGGTATCAGCGCGTACAATCAACTGTGTCTTTTCGGAATCTTTAACTGGCTTTAAATACAATGTGCCAACTCCGAGGTCGACGAAATCACCACTTTTTTTAACGAATACCTTGCACTTCTTAGAATAAACCGCGTCGCTTTCAATCACCTGCTTAAATTCGACCTTTGGTGGTACATCTTCATCTTCGTCTTCATTGACGTTGTCGTTTGTTGATGCTGCCGCTGGTGGTTGAATGTTGCCAAAACTGAAAGGTGTGGAGTTTGGCGTGAAACTAAATCCTGAAGTAGGAGTACTAGTGCCAAGACTAAATCCTGAAGTAGGAGTACTAGTGCCAAGACTGAATCCTGAAGTGGATGCTGTGTTGGTTTTGTCGTCGGATTTTGTTCCAAAACTGAAGCCGTTGCTTTTCAATGGAGTAGTTGCTGATTTTGTGGGTGAATCTTTGTCTTCAATAGATTTATTGCCGAAACTGAACATCGGTTTCAATGATGGGGATTTGAATTCTATAGTTTTTGCGCCAAAACTAGCAGAACTGGATGATGCGGCACTAGTCGGTTCCTTGGCATCATTAGGCTTAGCACCAAAGCTGAAAAGGCCTGTCGAATTTGACGTTATTTTGCTATCTGTTTTGGGAGATCCCGGGTTTAGTGATTGTGTAGCGTTACTGGACTTTTGCATTTGGGTTATAGGCAAAACTTTTGAAGATTGCGGCGTTGCTCTGAAGTTACTGTTTTCGTCCTTATCAATATTATGATCTTGAAAGTCTAGATTTTTTTTCATTCTTTCATCATCGAGTTCTTTCAAAAACTTCTCATACTCTTTCAAGATAGGCGTTAGCCGACATACCGGATTATCTTTAACGTGTTTTTCTATCCAAGTAGAAAATTGTTCATTTAGTTGCTTTAATTTTGCACAATATTCCGCGGATGGAGCACTACCCTCTTTAGAGCTTACTTGGCCACCAAATATGGACTTTTTCGAATCTACAGTTGCTTCAAATAAAGTAGAATTAGATGGCGATCCGTGCGATTCTGTATTCTTCGCAGGAAATATTTGCGACTGAAAAGAGAATTTAAACGAATTAGGCTTTAATAATTTTCCTGGTTCTTCCAGTTGAACTGAATACGAACAATCATATACATATGTATATTTTGAATGCCAATTAAAATCATGTGTCAAAGTATGTTAAAATTGATTTTTAGCTTACAGTGTCGAAGGGAATACTTGAGGGTGCTGTAGCTGTCGTGGCTGTGGCGCTTTTTGCAGTGCTTGAAGTTTTGTTTGAGAACGAAGAGGCGTTGGACGTAGTTAATTTTTCGACGTCCTTGCCGCTGCTGTCGAACTTAAATGATTTTGATGGAATTAAATCATTTGCAGCGGGTAACTTTGAAAGAAAGGAAAATGGAGAAGCTGCTGTTTTCGGTGCACTTGTGTTGAAACCTAAAGTCAAAAAGTTCAGCATATAAATTGTAAATATTTAGATTGATTTTTCATTTACCTGCAAATCCACTAAACACACTTTTTGGCGTATCACCGCTTGTTTCGCCAGTGACGCCGGCAACCTTGCGGCGTGCCTTTTTGATAACTCGTGATTTTAATTCATCCGCGGAAGCAGTTCGGAACTCGCCACGTTCCTCGGGCTCCTCCTCGCAATCCCAGTTGTCATGATTAAGATCAGAAGAGGCTTGGCGCTTTGCTGACATACTCCTTTTTTTTTCTTCTAAAACAATCGAAATATCACGTCTGGCGTGATTTTGTCCACGATGAATGATTGCGAATTGTGAATGTCACAAATGTACCAGTGCCGTAATACATAGGACTTCTGGTATTTTTTAGTGATTTTCGCATTTGACGCAAGACGCCAGCCATCAAGTAGTTACATATGTATATATTTTTTTTTTTTTTACAAAATTTGCAAACATTCCTAATTATTTAAAAAAATTCGGTAGTATCTATTAACTACTTAAATGACCCATGTCAACTAAATCCACGGGAGCAGATGGGTGTCGACGGCACTTCCACAATACTGTGCGTCCCAATTGCGTCGTAGACTGCCTCAGTCACCAGATGAGGGCAAGTGCTATGTGAATTAAAAAATATAAAAAAAATCACACACACATAAAGTGCTAAAAGATTAATAATAATAAGGATTATTAGGTAACATTGTGCGCCATAAATAGCAAAAAGAAGAAAAAATCGCGGTAATAACAACGTCATCTGATAAAAAATCTCCAACAAAGGCGGCTAGTACGGAACATCGCCTCAATACAGACAAACTTGTACTGTTTTTATCTAGTTACTGTTCGGTTTTTTATCCTGCTGCATGCCTCTAAAACATCCGTGCTCCATATCACACGACTCGTTAGGAATACGAATCAAGTAGAACGCCAATCTATTTGTGATTCTTCCAACGTGGCCGTGTGGGTGTTGCTTTATTGCTTTTTAGTGATTGTTGGTTAGTGCTATATCGAAAATGCCTCCCGCACTCATCGCTATCTCGGAGTTCGTTGAAGAGACGCGCGATGACTACAATTCGCCAACAACTTCAACATTTGCCACGAGGATGCCTGATTGCCGCCAAACTATTGGAGTGCTCGAAGAGGTGAGTAAAGGAGTATTAACAGGTTGCTTACGCTTCGACTTTGTGTAAAACTCTTCGGACATTGTTATATAAAGAGTAATAGTTCAAGGTTACCAGAAGTCACTATCACACACAATGATAAAATTGACGTTGTCTAGACTTAATCAAACTATTAATAATGTACCTAGTAATTCGTATGAACCGTCTATTATTATTATATATTATTATTACTTGTATTTCTTAAAAAAAAAATGTATGGCTCATTGCCAAATTTTAACATATCCACCCGCTTCATCTACTAAGCTAGGTGGTTATTTTAAACCTAAAAAAGTAACTACAGATATATTTAGTTTTGAACGCTTTAAAGTACGCTTTGAACGCTTTAAAGACCCCATAAAGAATATACATATATCCTTGATCAGATTGAAGAGAAGAATCAATGTACGCGTGTCCGTATATCCTGTCTCTCGATGCAAACTAGTCCATCGATACAAACTAGTTTTTGAGATATCGATATCGATCTGAAAAAAAGGAGTATTATGGAGAATTTTTGTAATACTTTTCTGATCATATATAATAATTAGCGTGCCATCCCACTGCAAGATTTAGCCCCATATAAAGCCTCCGCACATTTTTTTAATTTTTGTATGCAAAAATATTTTTTATTACAATCAATATCGACTTGGTGCTCGATTTGGTGGCTTTTTATGGACGTAAGCCTTATATGAGTTTATATATTAATGGGTCTGTTTCTTCCACATTTACGTATAGTCCCCATACAAATACAATATTCGCTTATAAGTGTTTATAAGAAAAACTATTATTAACATTTACAATCACAAATAATTTAACATGGTTTAGTCATATATAAAAAACATTTCAATTGACAGTACATCTTCATTTACCTCCAATTTTGATTTCTATTAACTAGAAAAATATTATAAAGTAGTCTACAATAGTATGACAAACCCATTTTTGAGGCAAGTCAATGAACATTCTCTAAATTTTAACAAATATTTAAATAAATACAACTTTATACATCAAATTTTAAGAAACAATTATATCTGTCTGATAGTTTCTGTATTTAATTGTATACATTTTTTTAAGCTTCTTTTGGTCCCAGGTTCACAGAGTATCTATTCCAAGCCCAATTTTTTGGGTTAGCCCCCCATACAAACGTCCCAATTATATGCTTTGTACTTTTATTTTGCTTGCTGACCCAGCAGTGGTAGCAAGCGTGATCTCCAGGCCGATATTGTTGTTGCTGGTTATCTTGACCGTCCAAGGGGCGCTGAAACCAAGTAATCGTCTTGTTTGTTAATTCGTACCGTTTCCTTATGAAAGATTGTGCTTGACACTCTCCATTATCTTAAAACCTTCGGTCACACGCTTGACCTTTTGATAACATTTTCGTGACTCGTTTCTATTAGATCCTCTAACTCATGCCTTTCTTGTTTTTTTTTTTTTTTTGGGTCTTAAAAGGCGTTTGTCAATATATCGCTCTCTTATAGCTCTAGTTGCTTCCGACTGCAGAGTTTTGTGTGTATGGTGCGACCCTCTCTCTGCAGTAGATTGGCAAAATTTCTCGTCATACCAAGAGTTCGTCACAAGTGTGGTGTATCCAATGACCTCCTTGGAGCAGTGAGTGATTTGTCTCCATTGCTCACATATATCTTCAAAAGTCGCATTCCGAAGTGTAGCTTTCGTTGTGCGGTATGCACCATGCTGACCCTGGTGCGTACCTTGGCTGCCACAAGGTAATGGTCCAAGTCATGCTACCATATTCCGACTTAGGCTTTCTCCATTAAGGACGTCATGAAGGCTAAATATTCCGACTTTTGGTCCTAAGATTCCTTCCTTCCCAATTTTGCCAGTGAAATCGCCAAGCACGACTTTGATTTTAGCCTCATCGTTTGCGACTTCCGCCGCGGTGTGTGTACAAATTAAAGTAATGTTGAAGTACTTAGCATTGATAAGTATCGCGGCCAGGTTCTCGTCCACAGGTATGAAACTGGAGATGATACCGCGTATTCTCCTACTAACCACGAAACCTGGCATGGAAACTATAATAGACGTCACAGGATGCGTTTTTTGAGCAACCCTGTCATATTCATTGTATTTGCTGTATTGGGGTGATGTCAATCTTTAATTTGCATTAAGATGATGGATATTCCAGGTGCATATCCGTAAATCATTGTAGGTCGTCATCAAGGGGGATAACCTTACTTCACTGGTAAATGTTGCTTTGTGATGGCGGGAACCAAACCCAGCGCACCAACCAATAATTGAGGAAAGTGGATTGCCTTTTCACAATTTGCTCACTACGAAAAATCCATGGCTTACCTAGGGGATACATGTCCTAACGGACGTTTGTGAGCTGGGCCGTTTGCAAAATAATTTTTTTTGGCCCTTCCCAAGAGAATGGCAATCACTTCTGCAAACGACCACATCCGCTATTGAAGACTACATACTACAAAAAGTAAATCCAATTATGTTTAACATTAAGTGCCATTAACAATACCTGTTACTGTAAAATATATATTTTACACTTATATTTAGAAAGATTTGAAGTCCTGATAGCTCATCTGCTAAGGTCTAGGGTTCAAACCTCACTCATTCGTATTTTTCTTTAATTAATTGCCTAATACTTTAAATTATTCGCAGTTAACTTTTTCTCTTGTTTTTATATTCGCATTTTAGCGTCTTGAATTTGACCGTGAAGGTCTCACTAAATTGAAGAAAGCCGTTAAGGCAATACACAATTCTGGCAACAGTAAGTATTTAATTATATATTCAAAAGATCTTTTTTCTAAAAATAATTTTGTTCTGTCCTTTTTTCTATTACTCCAAATTTAGCTCATGTTGACAATGAAATGTTTTTGGTACGCGCACTGGAGCGCCTTGGTGGCAAGGTTATTGATCAGGATGAACCTGATATAGGTGCAGCGTTTCTTAAATTTTCCGTTGTGACAAAGGAGCTAAGTGCTCTTATGAAAACATTGGTAAGCATTTTTTTTTTTTTTTGAATGTGACACTTATTGGATAGCTAGCCCAATTGTGAATTGCTGCTATTTCTACCAATGGAAACAGTAAATACCATTATAAGAAAAATGCAGTGATTTTTTTTGCAAACTGTTGTTTGGTACTTTTTGCATTAATAAAAATAGCACTGATCTTAAGTAGCCAGTCGCACCCTTCCTGAAAAATAACGAAATTTTCTTTTTCCCGTTTTGCAGACCCAAAATATCAACAACATTGTCATGTTTCCGGTGGATACAATGCTTAAAAGTGAATTGCGAGGTGTAAAGGGCGATATGAAGAGACCATTTGATAAAGCAGCGAAAGACTATGAAGCAAAATTCATTAAAATCGAAAAAGAAAAGAAGGCACAGGCTAAGGAAGCGGGCATGGTACGCACAGAGATTGACGCAGCATCGATTGCCGATGAAATGGAGAAGGAACGTCGATTATATCAACTTCAGACCTGCGAAGTTAGTGTTTAAATTTTTTATAAAAATTTTAATAAAAATTCGAACGCATCTTTTTCTTTCCAGTACTTGTTAAAATACAAAGAGATTAAAACTAAAACTGGCATCGAGCTTCTTCAGCATTTCATCGAGTACTATCACGCTTTAAACAAGTAAGTTGTCGCATCCTAACAAGCTATGCATATAAAGAACTAGCGGGTACCCGGCGGTGTTCTTACGGCTATGAACAAATTATAGATGACTTCTTTAACCAAAAATTATGAACGAGACGTTGTCCGTTACCTTATATTATTGCACCATGTAAAGAACGATCTCACCTGCTTTGAGTAGACTCATTATCTTATCCTCACTCAGTTAAAATTGATATTTATCGTTTGCATGTTGTCGTTCCGACCTTCGTACGAGTATTAGTACACACATTCAATATGTGACCTAATTCAGTTATTCAATTTCAGCGTTTTTTTTCGAGTCTGAGTTTACTACTTGGGCAAAGTACCAAATTTAACTTTTTGAGTTTAGCATAACAAAGTTTTGTAGTTGATTTAAAAAAAAAATTTTAATAAAAAAAAAAATATATATATTTCTTGTTTAAAAAAATTTACATATATAAAAATTAATTATTTTCAATTAGAGTATGAAATGTGGCAGGGTATTTCGCCTGCTTCATTCTTTCTTTTTTTTGTAAAAAAAGCAGAAATATAATGAAAGATTTGGTTCATAAATATATTTACGAACAATTTAGGACCTTTTAAATGCATTGGTGTGATACAGGATTTCTTCCACCAATCTAGAAAAGAACTAATTTTTAAGGATGGGTTAAAAAGGAATGTAAGAGGTTACGACAAAGTGTCAACACAAAGTTTTAAAACAGAATTCAGAATGTTGTCGGGAACAGCTGAAAATATTATACACACCGATTTGTTTTTATACCGATTTATATTTTCTTTGTTTTAGTTATTTCAAAGACGGACTACAAACGATTGAACATTTTGGTACTTACATAGGGGATTTAAGCGAAAAGTTGCATGTGATTAAGCAAAAACAAGATGAGGATCGGAGAAGCCTATTAGACCTCCGAACACTGCTGCGTAGTACACCAGACTTTGATAGAGTCGAGAACATGCCATCCTCTGAGAATCGCGGTGCCAACATAAATACAGGATATTCACTGCATCAGCTTCAGGGTGACAAACATCACGGTGTTACACGCTCGGGCCACTTGCTAAAGAAGAGCGAAGGTAAAGTACGGCGAGTGTGGCAAAAACGTCGTTGCAGCGTCACCAGCGACGGGTTTTTAGACATAAGTCATGCCGATGAGAACAAACCACCGACCAGAGTAAACCTGTTGACTTGCCAAATTAAACCAGTACCGGACGACAAGCGGGGGTTTGATTTAATCAGCTGTGAGTTCATAAAAAAATAAAACATTTGACACAGAGTTGTATTATGAATCTATTTTGAAATATTGCAGACAATCGTCCATATCACTTTCAAGCAGAAGACGAGGTAGACCAGAAGGCCTGGATGGCTGTTTTGGTGAATTGTAAGGAAAAGGCACTGACAAAAGCATTCCAACATGCAAATCCGCAGATGAGCCCCAGTTTGGTGGAGCTACAAAAGACTGTAATTCGATATGTACAATTGCTGCCAGGTAACGACCAGTGCTGCGACTGTGGTTCACGTAATGATGTCACTTGGATTAGCTTGAACTTCGGAATCCTTGTATGTATCCAATGTTCGGGAGTACACCGTGATTTGGGAGTGCATCATTCACGCATTCAGAGCTTAACATTAGATAATTTGACAACAGCTAATCTTTTGATAGCGCGTGCCATGGGCAACAGCACATTAAACGATATTATGGAAGCCACACTTGGCAAGGGAAAACTCACACCAGATAGCACAATGTAAGTTTTACTCTTAAACTTTGTATACATTGGTTTTTTAATAGTTGTTTTTGGTAATAGGGAGGATCGCTATGATTTCATACGGGCAAAATATGTTGCGAAGCGTTATGTGATGAGAACATGCTCAGATGAAAATGATTTACGCTGTGATCTAGAACAAGCGATAGTAAATGCTGATATAAGTCAGCTGCTGCAGGTTTGGGCTGAGGGTGTTGATCTTACATGTTTGCTGCCATCGTCTGATGCTGGAGAAACTGCATTACATTTAGCTGTTTTGCGTGAAATGGGCTCTACATTACACATAGTTGATTTTTTAATACAAAATATGCCACTCAAGGGACTAAACAAGGCTACAAATCCTCCAGGTATATTAGACGTCACGGGCAAAAACACTGCCCTACATTTGTGCACGCTTCATGATCGTCGTGAGTGCATTAAACTACTGCTTCGATCTGGTGCTGACTACGAGCTACGAAACTCGCAAAACAAGACAGCACTCGATATTGCCAAAGAAATGGGACATAATGGTTGCAAAGAATTGGTATGTATATGGTAAACTATTTATTGATAATAAAATCTTAATTTGGTTTTCACAGATTGAATGTGCCATAAAACGAGAAAAGAGTGCGTTTGACCACATAAATACAGATTGGAATCTGCCCAATGAAGATGGCTCAACTGATTTCTCAGACGATGATACTGTTATAGATGAACGAAAGTCAAGATCACGGCCTCCTAGCTTTGCTGGTGGTGACTCGCCTGTTCTGCGCTCCAGATCATCCACTTGCGATTCAATACAATCCAGTTCTAGTCCGATTGCTAACTGTCCAAGCCGTCAATTTGCGTTGGCGTCTGGTTTAACCACATATAATCAGTCGGCAGGTACCTCACCAAAACAACAAGTTCCCCTTGGCCAGTATCTTGGTGGCGGCTCTACTGGTAACGGCGCTTTAGATTCCAGTCCGAGCGCATCATCCGGTCAGTCTGCACGAATTGCACGCAACAGCATCAACAACGATATGACTCATATAGCCGGTGGTGCACGTAAATCAACATCAACTGCGAACATGAATTCTCTCAAGAAACGCACAGCTCCCGCACCCCCACCGGGCACATCAGCGGGAACCACCAGCTCTTTCTACGGTACTCTGCCACATCCACCGAGACATTCGCAGAATTTTGATGGTAACGATATTCGCACAATCAATCATAAAAATCAGTCATTAGACGTCGCCTATGGAACACTTCCCCACTTACGTTCTGTTGAGAGCAGTCCGCGCATAACAAGTAGTTCGCGTGCGTACGGGTACGATCGATATGATAAAACTACTGTCTCACATGATCCAAGCGGCAGTGCTGGCAGCAGTGGCAACCTAATGCCAACAATGACAACCTTCGGTCACAAACGGTCACCAAGTGGAGAGTCGCTTAACCGTAATTTCCATTTAGCTGGTGCCAAACTTGTGCTGCCATCCACAGGGGAGATTCCAACTCTTAAGCATGTTGACAAATCCGCTTTGGCACGTCCGAAAATTCCACCTCCCGGACCACCTGGTGGTAAAAACTTAATTGCACAGCTCAACTTTGCAAGGCATTAAACATTTTTTTATTCCAGACCGTGAAATTTCAAATGGTCAATCTAATGAGAGCATTAGTTCTATGGACGAAGGGCCGATTGCCCCGCCCAGAAAGGTATGCAGTAGTTAAATAATCCTACATAGGTATAACTCTTATTTGGAAGCAGTTGGTCAATGTTTTTTTTTTTTAATTTATTATTGCGGCTTAGTTGAAACCAATTAATGAAAGTGTTTAAAATTATTGAATTGCAGCACAGAAATAGAAGATTGTTGAGAATAGCACAGCCCAGTGAAGAAACGGTAAAAATGCAAACCTAAAACAGTGACGTGTTTTGTACTAAAAAAAATGCATCGTTTTTTATATCATTCACACAATGTGTGAAAATGATATTTTCAATGTCCATCTGTCTGTAACTCCGCCTTATAGTGGTTGTACTTTTTATTTCAATATTCTGCTATCCTACAGAAATTATTTGTTACAGTGCTAGTGTGAAAATGGTTTTTCATTTTGTCTGAAAGTTTTTAGCTCATTAAATTAAATTAACTCATTAAAAAACCTACAATTTTGGTCAGCTCTAGCAATGTCCGTCTGTCTGACAGTGGTTGTGCTTTTTATTTAAATATTTTGTTTGTTGATAACCTGCTGAAATCTATGTGTTGCAGTCATATGGAATATCCGTATGAACATGCTAAACCCAATTCTTGGGGTAGCCAGTACAAACCCCCAGTTTTATGATTTTGTTTGAAAATCTTTTTTATAACATTTAATATCAACTTCAAAAGCGCGTTGGAAGGTTCGTATGACCCTAGTTTCTTATTTTGCTAAATGGATGTGGCAATGAATTCAAATGGTCTTACAATCAATGTAGACTTTGAACTTATGCTTTAATGAACATACGCCTCAAAGATTTCTTTATACGCATGTAACGCCGAATATACGACATTTATTACATAATCGAAATCCAAATATTTCTATTTTTTATCTGAATTAATTTTTTATAGTTGTAATACGATTTTCAGTTTAGTGTGAAGGATATTAATGCTTCGGTTCCACCGAAGTAAACGTTTTTCTTGTTTTTTTTTTTTTTATTATTATTGAAAAGTGCTTGCATTATTATCAAATTAAAATGAACATTGTCTTTTGTGATCAATCTAAAATTTTACTAAAAATAAGCTATTGTGTTTGTCTGGTTGTTTTTATATTAATTTCCGTGACAAAAATGTATCAAGTTGAACAAAACGTGCCTTAATACAAGTTTTTTTTCGGTTTATTTGTGTACAGCTTATGAATCAAACAACCAACCTAGGAGATTTTGATCCCTGGCATACGGACATGGACTCATCTGGAGGCGGCCTAGATCACTCGGCCGAATCGAATGTCTCATCAAGTGACAACGATCGAATACACTCATCTCCGGATAATCGTTTAAAGAGCGGCAGTGGATGCGGTGGCAGCACACTCGTCAAATTTCATTATGTATACATACTACAACATATACCGCAAATAATGCTAAAAACGTTGATATGTTTATATTTTATTTTTGCAGAATGGCCATCGACGCTGTAGAGCTCTTTACGATTGTGTTGCCGACAACGATGACGAATTGGAATTTAAAGAGGGCGAAATTCTTATCGTTCTTAACGAGCGTACAGATGACGAAAACTGGATGGAAGGCGTTATCGACGGTGATCCAACACGACGCGGTATGTTTCCCGTTAGCTTTGTACACATGCTGCCCGATTAAAGTGCATGTAATGGATGTAGGTAATGAGCAACATAAAGCGCAAATCGAATGTATTTCGGAGAAGCGTATAGGAACTCCTATGCAACAAAAAATATGATCTTGTATTTTATCATGTAATTATTTTATGTATTAATTATTTATTATATATTTCTATATTATTGTCTGATTTAAATATGCATGTATTGTACTATGTATAACAAAAATGAATTGATATGGATTAGATGATTCCGTCTTAATGAAGAAAGTCCACTGCATTATTAAATGCAATTTTGATGGTTGCGATAAATATAAACTGGAAAAAATATTTTCGCTTTGAAGACTTGTACACAAACTTGTTAAAAGGAAAAAAAAAATAGCAATTATTTTATTTTAATAAGGCCCCATTTGTATAATTTTAGAGCCTTAATTAATATGTATTGAAAATCCGTGTGCATATACATACTTATGTATATTTATTTGTTAATTGTAAAAAAACGATATAGCTGGAATCTGCATATATTTATTATTGCTATTTCTGTACCGAAACTGCTTGTTAATGATATTAGTCCAAACAAAGCAGTACTATATGTGTATAGAAAAGAATTAACAAGATTGTTAGTGTGAAATTGAAACGCTTTGCTAAATTTATGTGTACGTACATTACGCTGCCATACCGAACTCAAAGGATAGTGACCTAGTCGCTGCTTGTCTTTAATGAATACTATTATCACAAATAACATTGTTAAAGTGTTTATGGAAAGTTTATGAAACAACGTTATAAAATTTTCCCAATTTAATTACCTACATTGGGTTGAATATATGTTTAGTCGCTAAAGAATGTAGTAATACGACAGTTATAGTATATTCCCTGTACCTATAAACTGTAGTAAATTTTGTCAATGTGTGTGTATTAAAAAAAAATTAAGTTATTTGTCACGCATAAATTATAAATTTAAAGATCACAAGATTAAACTGAAGTCCTACTACAATATAGCTGCAACCTCGATTTTTAAAATAGTTCTTAATCAAATCTGGTAAAATAAAAGCAAATGCGTATGTACACAACTAAATTGCATTCAAATTTTAAGCAATATGCCAATGTATTATTTAATATTTTACATAAGAATCAATAAAAGCAATTATCTAATCTACATCTATATATGAATGTATATCCTTTATATGCGTCGAGACTATTAGACGGCTGGTTATGAAATTGCACTGTGTTACTATCGTTCAGGAGATTCTTTTGGCCACATATCAATTGGATCCAAGAAAAAACGTTAACTTCGGTTGAAACGAAGCTATAATACCTTTCACACGAAATTTTAAATCGTGTTGTAAAACACAAACGTGGGTGTTTAAAAAGGGCTACACCAAAAAGTGGGCGGTACACGCCCACTAGTAGATGTGCATGAAGCGACTATCTATAAGATGCCGCCATATCGAATTTCAAGTTGATAGTTACGTTTTTTATACAAATGCTGTGTGGGACTACCTCAAAAATTGGGCGGGACATGCCCATTGATATGTGTATATGTATATGAAGTAGTTGTCAATTAAAATCTACTAAATCGAATATCAAGCAAATATTGATTTAAATAAAGAATTTATAAAAACACAAAAGTGGGAGGTGGGTTTGTATGGGGGCTACCCCAAAAAGTGGGCGAGACACGCCCATTAGTCTATGTATGTTAAGCGTTTATCCTTAAAAAGGCACTACATCGCATTTCAACCTAATATTAACCCAATAATGTGTATGTCAATTATCCGTCCAATAGAAGTTACCATATCAATTATTAAGTTGATATTGACTACAATAAAAAAGTTTTTCATACAAAAAGTCAAAAGTGGGCGGTGGGTTTGTATGGGGGCTACACCTAACAGTGAGCGTGGCGGGTCAATCTTGATACTTTATTAAACTGCAATAATTAGCAATGTGTGTGCAAATTTTCAACTGGATAGCATACAAATTGGTGCCCAAAAAATGAACAACATACAAACGGACATGGCTAGATCGTCTCGTCGATGTATGTTTATGTACGCTGTAGCCATAGAAAAAAAGGGAATAGTAATTTTGTGCAAATATAAATAACTGGTAGGAAACGTGGCACATCCATATAAGTCGATATAGACATGGCCATCTAACTGTCTGAACGAACAGATTTTGGAGACTAAAAGATAGAGACCTCAGGTTTGGATATATAGCGTCTTATTTTCCCCTTCAGATAACTAGTATTAAATGAACATGCAAATTTAAGCGGTAGCCCAATACAAACCCACCATTTTTAAGTTTTTGTAAGATATTTTGTTGTTTTTATTCTTAATTAAGCTAAAAATGCTAAATTTAGCGTATCATATGTCAATCCTCACAAAATATTTGACATGGGCCGATATCGGACAACTGTCAGGGTTACCCTTTGCAAAACTAGCCACCATTTTTGGGTTTTGTATGTAAATTTTTAATTAATTCTGATATTTTATCAATTATATTAAAATATCCCGCATATGTCCAGATCGGACCACTAAAGAATAAAATCTATATTTCATATAAAGAGCCTTAGGGTCGAGCACATTACAATAAATTATCTTTGTATATACATATTTATTTATTTGGAAATGCAAACCAATACAATTTTTAACGTGTAGCACCGCACTCCAAAAAAATGAGTTGAAATTTTATTTTCATCAATCCTAGTGCGAATACGCAGATTGTTTGCTATTGAAAAGTCATTCAAAATCTTTAACTAATTAAGGATGTGCATTTACATTCTAATAAATTACTGTCTTGCGCGAGTTATGCTCGAAATCACAGGAATTTCACTAGAAACTCTCCAATATATGTTGGAAAAAACCGAAAAAGGGCCAACTCATGTGTGGCTTAAAAATAATTAAATTAAAAAAAAAATCTTCAGTGACTATAATACAAAAAAACACTCATTGTTTTGTTTGCGCAAGGAGGACACTTTTAAAAACTTATGCCTTCTTATTACATTGTTTTCTCCAAAATTTATTATTTCAAAACAATATGTATATTAGAGCTCTCCCAGGTGGACGAAATACCATCTTTTGTTTTAATGGTACCCAATAATATACAGAAGAAAAAACGTTTACTTCGGAGGAACCGATGTTTTAATACTTTTCACATTTGGCGTTTTTGCTCAGCAATTCTGTTTTTTTCTTACTTCAGTTCTTACATTTTTGAATGCACCCGCCCACTTTTGCCTTTTTGTATGGAAAACGTGTTTATTGTAGTAAATATCTATACGAAAGTTGACATGATGTCTTCATATGGACGGACGCTTCGCATAATTATCAAGGGGCGTGTCTTGTCTAATTTTAGGGGTATTCACCAACAAAATTACATCCCACGTTTAGGCTTCTAGATTTTAAAAAAAATTATTTTTTACACCTGCTAAATTCACAGCTTGAAACTTCATGTATATGGTATTAAAACTTCGGTAGCATCGAAGTTAATGTTTTTTCTTGTTTCAATTTATGTAACTGCTCTTAACTCCTTTCGCTGAACTCGACAGAGTTATAACGCCACTCACAAGTATAAATATATTTATTTCTGTAATTGAGTGTTGTCCAAAAAATTCACCACAAATTATTGCAGTATGGCAACGCTGCACAGACAATGACAAAAAACCAATGCAATAAATTATTTTTTTTTTCTGCCATTTTGTTATATGAAGTTTTACTGTAATTAGTATTTCTTTTTAGGTCTATACGTACAGGCTTGAACAAAAATGATCCTCTCGACTCGGATTCCGATGGTGATCAAGATTACATGTATTCATTTTATGAGGTCTGTTACGCCTCCTTCTGACCGTTACATATGTACATTCGCACAAACTTACGCTTGTCCCTTTGAACACACATTTTACAAAGTTGCATGTTCCAGTATACCTACCTAGATCTTACTAGGTAATTGGTCGTTTGGTCGTCGCAATTACCAATAATATATACAATATAAGGGGTCTACGATTACTCCTTTAATAAAAAGCCCTTTTACACTCCATACATTGTATACATATGTATGTACATACATTATGAAGGGTAAAAAAATTTGATTGTGCCTCAATGTTGCCATGCTTTTCGTTAAGTGCTACCATAGTTTCTTTTGCTCGAACAACTAGTGTTCCAGAGCTGCTCAATTTATTTTGTACAGCTGCAAGAAAATGGGTTTTCGACTTAAGTGAGTGCGAAAAGTGCAGTGCTATACTATTGCGTACCCGCTTACAAGCCAAGAAGAAATAGTTGTTGGTTGGGAGTTTTTATCAATACTGAGTTAAATTCGCATTTAGATGTACAAAACTCAAAGAAAGCAGCAACAGGCGCCATCCGGGTTCAACAAGAGCAATGAGTTTCAACTTATCTAAGTGTCTGCATATCGAGGGCCCGCACTACAGCCACGTCGATGTAAAGACGCTAGAAGAGGTTCGTTTTCATTTACTTTGTGATTTTTACATGAATTACATTTCTTGACTGTCTTTCAATTGAATTGAATCGTTGAATCAATAGGCAACATCATGCAATGAATGTGACTATGCAGGGTTAAACCTCTGGATTTGCTTGTATCACGGCTGCAATTTCATTGGCTGTTCAGAGCAGGCCAACGATCATAGCACGGAACATTTTCAGTTGCATAAACACGCCGTGCACATGAATGTGTCTTCTCAGCGCGTTTGGTGTTACATCTGCGAGCGAGAATTATACGTAAATAGCATAGCCAGTGGTTCAGAAGACAATATATTCAGCTACACACTTAGTTCACTCTCGGCACGGGTGGATAATATCAGCATAAATGGCAGATCCACGGCAAGTGGCTCCGGGCTTATAGGCCTACAGAACATTGCAAACACTTGTTACATGAATTCCGCGCTTCAGGCACTTAGTAATCTGATACCAATGACACACTACTTTGTCAACTGCAGCAATATTGTAGAACATATTGTTGAGCAAAACGCGCCGCGATACAAGGGTTCAGGTCTAGCTAAAAGCTACCAACGTCTGGTGCAAGAGATCTGGATAAATTGTGATGCAACTAAAGGTGGTACTAAAACATTTTTATGTCCGTCATTATATAGATTCACTTATTTTTCGTTTTAGATTTCATAGCTCCTCGCGGAATTTTATATGGTATTCGAACAGTTCATCCCATGTTTCGTGGCTACCAGCAACATGACACACAGGAGTTTTTGCGCTGTTTTATGGATCAGTTGCATGAAGAATTGAAAGACCAAAATAACGCGCCTCTTGCTGGTACATCGAACACACAGGTTAAAGATCAAGACAATGATGTGGAACACAATAATGATTTAGAAGATGATACTAAACTGCCCGAGCTAGGTTCTTTGACTTCTGGAGATGTAACTGACAGCGAATACGAGACATGTGAGAGTAGCATTTCCGAACGTTCCACACCCAATCCAAACGAACCCGATGTACTATTAAAAACCGAATATTATCTACAATCACAGCCCATATTGACCGCAGGAAATGCAGTGAAGAGGCTACAAAAGAAGACTCAAAATGAACCACCGCAACCGCGTTCAATCATTAGTGAAGTTTTTGATGGTAAATTGCTCTCCTCTGTGCAATGTTTAACCTGCGACCGCATTTCTGCGCGCGAGGAAACATTCCAAGACCTTTCGCTGCCCATTCCAAGTAGAGACTTTCTCAATGTACTACATCAGACTCACAGCCTGAGTGTGCAGAGTCTTAACGTTGTCGACGCCACATCAGCTCGAAGTAATGAGGGTTGGCTGTCGTGGATGTGGAATACATTCCGTTCATGGCTTTATGGTCCGTCTGTCACCCTGTACGATTGCATGGCAAGCTTTTTCAGTGCAGATGAGCTCAAGGGCGACAACATGTATAGGTGGGTTTATATGGCTTTCTACAATACACAATAAAAATATAAACCTTATTAAAAAATAATTTTAGCTGTGAGAAGTGCAACAAGCTTCGTACAGGGGTAAAATACTCGCGAGTTCTAAATCTTCCGGAAGTTCTATGCATTCATCTGAAACGTTTTAGACATGATCTCTCCTACAGCTCTAAAATAGGCTCACACGTATACTTTCCCCTTGAGGGTTTCGATATGCGTACGTATCTTCACAAGGACTGTCAGTCGTCCGTGCCGCTTTACAATCTATCCTCGGTTATCTGTCATCATGGAACGGTGGGCGGAGGCCACTACACCTGCTATGCACGTAACTCATTGAACGGACGTTGGTATGAATTTGATGACCAATTCGTAACAGAAGTTCAACCGGAAACGGTACAAAACTGTCAGGCATACGTACTATTCTACCAAAAATACAATCCTCAAATGCAACTGGTGCGCGAGCAGGCCAGGAACATGTCAGATTCCTATCCGTCTCAACATTCAGATATACAGTTTTACATTTCGCGAGACTGGCTGACACGACTAGCCACTTTTGCTGAGCCGGGCCCAATCAATAATCATGCAATTCTGTGTTCGCACGGTGGCATACAACACTCCAAGATGTCCTTGGTTAGTCAAATTGCAGTACCAATATCACAACCTGTTTGGGATTTTTTGTACCGAAAATTTGGCGGTGGACCAGCAATCAGTATGCTGTTTGAATGCGAGATATGCAAACGTGATGCAGAGGCTCTTACACGGCGTCAATTTTATGAGTTAGCAGTGTTTACAAAGTACAACGGATTGCAGTGTGAACTGGACAGTAGTGCAATATATGCCATCGCAATGCCTTGGCTACGAAAGTGGCAGCAGTTCTCCCGTGGTCTCACATACAAGGAGCCAGGACCAATAACAAATGAAAGCGTCGTAGCGCCTTTGGAGTCTGGTCAAATAGCTTCCCCTTCAAGTATTAGAACTGTTCGTTCCGGCTCTGACTATGCACAGTTAAATGGGCCCCTCTGGCGTTTCCTGCACGACATATATGGAGGTGGGCCAGAAATATTGATCAGAGGATCGCTCACCGTACAGGTGATTTTATACATAAAATTTTTGAATTGTATTGGTTAAAATTTGCTTCCAAATTATTAGTTGGAAATTGTTGATCAAGATGAAACTGGCGACGATATCAAACGAATAACGCTGGATGCATCCGATACGGAAAGCAACATTGGCCAACGAAGAACGCCAGAGCATGTGGACTCTAAACGGACGGAAAATGAATTAAGTTATACACATGTTAATATAGTCTCGCCGAAGATAACACATCTGCCATGTGCAAAGGATCCAAAATACAACAGAATAACTGCTGTTAGCACAAAACGTTTAAAAGTAGCTGGTCTACAAAACACAGCGCTGCGTAAGAAGACCCGTAAGAATCGAAATGCTCTAAAACACGCGGACATGTTTGGTGCTAAAGGTGCGTCCCAGTTGCTGCATGTAAGATTAATTTATCTCATCTCATCTCTTATTTTTTTTTTTTTTTGTTTAAAGGCACCTATAATCCCAGCAAAAATCACGTCGAAAATGGCCTGGAGTCATCGTCTCGCCAATCGGATGAGGGCACAAAATTTGTGGCGGAAACAGATGCATTTCAAACTGAGTACAATACATCATTCCAACACGAAAATGAGAGATTGCAGAATGTCGCTGGTGCTGTATCCAAAGTGCGCGTAAAAGGAAAGCAACGAAATAAGGAAAACATTACACTGCAGAAATTCATTTCCCTGCAAAAGCCCAATGAATCGAACGAGACTGATGCTTAAGACCACAGTAACATGCTATGTAGAAGTATGTAAATTCAATCAAACAATCGCTGCAATTGAAGCCAAATTGTAGAATTAAGCTTACTATGTCAATGTTATTTCGATGGGTTGAGGCTAATTATATAAAAAAAAAAATTATCCTTATATATATTATCGACTTTAGAGTAGATTCATGTGCTCTCTCATTGTTGTTAATATTATGCGTAAAATATTTTAATGCGGTATAAATTGTAATTTATGTATAGGTCAGGTCAACAGTCTTATATATATTTTGAAATGAACTTATAGGGAATAGTCAAGGCAAGTACTCTGGTTAGGCAAAGAAATAAAGCCAAAATTAAATTTTAGTGAAGAGGAAATAAATATATTTATGGAATTCCTAAGCATACACCAAACGAATGTTATTTATTTTTCTGCTCAATCATGCCATGCACGGAACACTATAAACAAGCTATTTTTAAAAATAGTTTAGTTCATTGCGCTCACATGCCTTTGTGCACAATTCTCGTGCAGTATTATCCAGTTGTTTGTAGAGAAGAAACATCATTTGTTGCATTATTGAGGAAAATCTAATTAAGAATTTGTTTTACTAAAAAGTTAATATTTACCTGCTGTTAATACAAGCTATATTTCAAGCATGAATCAATGTAAAATCTGTGCCGTACTTACCAAAAATAATTGCTCTAACTGCAATCAAGTATCTTACTGCTGCGTCGAGCATCAAAAAAAGGACTGGAAGGTACACAAACCGTCCTGTCGTCCATTTAAGGTATTCAAGATTATCTAATAAGGAAAATCAAATGTTTTCAATAAAATAAACGTCGCTGAAAAACGTTGCTGACATAACCTAAAACTGTTTATAAAAATAGACACCACACGCTAGAAAATCAAATTAAATTAAAATCGAATACACTTGCAGATTGCTTATAGCGAGGAACTAGGACGCCACTTAATTTCGACACGATACATTAAGTCATGCGAAATAATTTTAAAGGTGTGTGTATGTGGTAATATGATATTGAATATGCAACAAATTGAAACGGGTGTCATATACATACATATGTATGTACGAATGTATATATTCGTACTAATCGTTGGCATTCATTTTAGGAGTCTCCGATTATTCGAGGTCCGAGTCAGATAACTGGGCCCGTATGTCTTGGATGCCTAAATGGTATAGAACCTAGCGATTATATCAGTTGCGAAAATTGCGGATGGCTACTTTGCGGTCCAGAGTGTAAATCGATAGAAGAGCACTTTGCCGAGTGCGGGCTGACAAAAGCCAGGGGAAAAAAGGTCAATATTATGGAGTTCACGTCACCGCATCCACTGTATCAGTGTGTTTCTACAGTGCGTTGTCTGCAGCTGGGGGAAACGAATCCAGCCAATGCAGTTAAATTTAATGAGTTGGAATCATTGGAGCACGAACGTCGAGGTTCAGCACAGTGGAAATCTGATCTGGCTAGCATTGGTCAATTTATACCAAAGTGAGTTAAGCTAAACAAACGTGTATTGTGATTTGAAGTAAATGACACTAAATAAGTAATGTATAATGATTTACATACATATATATAAAATATATACAAAGTTAACAACGCGTCAAAGAATGCATAAGACATCTAATAAAAGTACATGTACAGTGGTGCCATAGAAAACAGTTTCACCTCAAAACCTCTGAATTTCATTCATTAAATTTAGTTTTGTGAATGAAATTTAGAGATTTTGAGGTGAAAGCGTTTTCTGTGGCACTCCTGATAATTAAATATGTTTTTACCAGCTCGACAACTCGTTGTAGTCATGTCGTCTTTATGATTTAAAATATGCGAACAACTCCCTCAGTTCGATGATTTTTAGTCTCATAAAATTTATTATTGTGTGAAAACTTTTTTAACCAGCAGCAAATGCGAAATACATATGTATTTCACCAAATCGACAATGGTTTAATTAATTATATCTTACAGATTCTTCAACACAAATAAATATTCTGAAG
Organism: Leucophenga montana; assembly: GCA_035044765.1. Taxonomy (NCBI): domain Eukaryota; kingdom Metazoa; phylum Arthropoda; class Insecta; order Diptera; family Drosophilidae; genus Leucophenga; species Leucophenga montana. Next base: position 120,416 of record JAWNNQ010000929.1, on the reverse strand, counting down.
AAGAAATAATGCGCAGCGTTGGTACACTGCAAATTAATGGACACGAAGTACCAACCACCGATCCTCCTCATGTAGCCGTGTTCTATACCTCATCATTTATCGAAAATTCTTGTGTTCCCAATTTGGCGAAGAGTTTCACTAAAAACGGACACATTGTGTTATGGGCACCGCAGGCGATCAAAAAAAACGAGCATCTCAGCATCTGCTATTCAGATGCAGTCTGGGGAAACGCCGATCGTCAGCGTCATTTGATGCAGACTAAGATTTTCAAATGCAACTGTCAGCGATGCAAAGATGTCACCGAGCTGGGTACCAACTATAGCGGCATAAAGTGTGATAATGAGAAGTGTACCGGATTGTTACTACCCACAAACGAAGAGGATTGGTTTAGTAGTAGCTGGAGGTGCGCAAATAATATGCATATACAAAAATATGTACTTATTTACATATGTATAATAATTACAAATTATTTCAGTTGTAACAAGTGCAAAAAAATGGTGCAGAAACATTTTATCGATAATATACTGGAGCGCGCCGGCAAGGATGTACAGAGCATGGAGAAGACAGCAGACAATTGCTTAAAGTGAGTAGCCAGGTTTATGTACATATATTTATAAAATAACAAATATAATAATAAACATGTCAGGTATCTCAAACACTATAAGAAATGGTTGCCTCCGCAGCATTACCACATGTGCGAAATAAAAATTCTACTTGTTCAACTGATTGCGAAAGATCTTAAGGAACTGATTGTGATACCCGACGATAAACTAGACTTAAAGCTAAAATATGGAAAGGAACTAGTCAAATTATATGAAACGCTGGCACCATGTAAGTATTTAGCTTTTTATGTTCTACCTAAATCCAATAAATGAATCATTTATGTAGGTGAGATTCGTCTGTTGGGTACGCTTTGCTTTGAATTGCACTCTTCTATTGCGGAACGAACGCGACGTATTGCGTTGCAAACAATGTTTTCCCCCAAGGAATTACTTGAGGAATCGTTGCTGTACGTGGAGAAGTGCGTCGGATATCTTCAATACGAGCCGGATATCTTCGTTGAAGGCCACATTTTGCGGCAAGCGCGCATCAATCGCGACGCACTCCGTATGGTGATGAATATGTGAACAACATTTTGAAATTGAAAACTTGTGATGACCAAGCGTGAAAGTACATAAAACACACACAGTACATAAAACACAATACTATAAATAGTAGACTATATATATACATACATATGTGTGTATACGTATGTATGTATTTACTATTTACAATAGATGTTTGTAGTTTTATCGATTTTGATAACGCGCATTGTGCAGCAGGGAAATAAATGATTAAATATTGCAAACTCATCATATTGTAATTTAAACAAACCATTAAATGTTTTTTGCGTTCTTGAAAAAATCTACATTTGTATACATAATATGAAAACTTGTGCATAGTATGTAGTACATAGTTACATATGTAGTACATACTATGTACAGATATTTGCATTGCTCTAATACATGTATCTGTACAACTAATTAACTGAATGACTAAATTCGAAGTACGAAGATAAAAATCTATAAAGCACTGACAATCCCGGTCCTGCTGTATGGCGCAGAAGCATGGAATCTGACATCATACATCATACATGATACATCGTTTTTAGGAGTGTTCGATAGAAAGATTTTTCGTAGGATTCTTGGTCCCCTTAGAGTTGTCGTCGAGTTTAGGACCCGAATGAACCACGAGCTGTATGGTGTGGTTGACATAGTTCAGCGAATTAAATTCCAGAGGCTGCACTGCGCTGGTCACCTAATCCGGATGGACCCTGAAGCTCCAGCACTAAAGGTTTACGACGGAAACGTGAACTTGATTGGTGGACGGCATGAGAGAGGACGTCCGAGCTTAAGATGGCAAAATCAGTTCTATGATGAACTCCGAAATGCCAGCAACTAGCGCCGGCGCGCACCGAATGGTGCGCTTTCCTTCGAGCGTTCTTGACCGATACACTGTGGTAGAGCCACCTAAGTAAATAAGTAAAATATTAAATAGGTATACATACTGTCGTCTTGAGTTGTGGTAGTAAAATAGAATGGTACGCTGTGAATCAAGTTTTTGTTGACACAAGACAACATTTGTAGAAAATCTCACTATTCAGGTACAGCGACAACAAGTACTTGCAGTCATGCTGCATACACGTGACTTATTGAATCAGAACCAATGTGTAAAAAAATGCTTTCACTTATTATAGAAAGAAGCTGTCCTTACGTTACATATGTATGAATATTATATGATCAGTGATATGCAAAACTTAATATTTCAAGAGGTTTTCGAAATAATGATGAATGAGAAATAATCGGTTTAGCATGTTTAGACCATTCATATTATAATCTATTCAAGAAGCAAATTAAATTTTCCAATTCAATAACAATATAAAGAAGACAAGTAAATTCCGGTTAATCCAAAACTATGATACTCTTATCAACATAACAATATTGTGAAATTTATCGTTTTAAAATATTAGTATACCACTTAGAAGGAAAGCAAACCAAATGCGAATTATGGTAGTGATATCCCTATCAAAAATTTTTATTTTTTTCCAAGCTTTTATTTAACTTACAATGTATTAGTTTTTTATTTATGTTTAAGTTTTAGACGAAAATGAGACATGCCCATATGAATTCGAAGACAATACAATATCACTTTTAATAATTAAATCTAAACGATAGAGCCAATATGAATACCAAAATGAAAAACAAATTGGTGTACAATATTTTTTCATTATTAATTACATTAATTACATTAAAGTGTAAAAGCTTGTTTTCATAAATTGTTTTTCACTGACTAATCAATATATAAGTAGGCAAGTGCAAAATGCTCACACCCTTTTTAACACCCTTAAACATAACATATTCGCATGAATTTTTATTTTTTTAGAAATGTTGTGAAGAGAACTAGTTCCGTATGTAATTTTTTTGCGTCTAAGGTAGGTTAATACTAGGTAAAATTTTAAAAGAAGAGGAATCAATTGTATTACTGATATTTTTATTATTGGGTAAGGAAAAATGTCGAGTTTGGACCACTGGGAGAACTCTAGTTTATTTTATATTATAAAACATTTTGCCGTGTAAGATTGTCTAGTAGTTATTCGAGTATAATACGGACTTTACTAACGAAATGAAAAATTAGGTCGGCGGAGCTAATCGAATTTTGAAAAATAAGCAGACCAAGTATTCTTAAAATCGTTACAAACTCGGTGACATGATGAAATTGTTTAAATTAACTAAAATTATAGTGAAACGAGTGAGCAATACGCTTATTTTTTAAGTATTTCTGAATATACTATAAAATACAATACATGTGATACTACTGATAAGGATAACACAAAGCAAACTCGAGGATAAGAATGTTGGTTAAATTGAGTATTTGAATGAGAGAACAAACAATCGATTATATTGAGTTTAATATGCTGATGACATTAATTGGCACAATTGCCATAAAGCGAACTTAATGCAATTTTAAGACACTTTACAATATTATAAATAAATATAATATAAGCAATATAATCGATCTTATTAAATCGCATTCTGAACAGTCAACCCAAGTGAAAAAAAGAGAAGGTATATATATACGTAAATATCAATGCATAGGGTGCCTTTTTATATGTTTCTTTTTCGTATATCACACTAACGAAAGTCATTTTGCCAGCATATTTGTGCTCAGTTTAATTTTTTATTCCACCGTGAAGTTTTTTGTGCCCTGCACTCTTAGGATAAAAGGGTATGTTTAGTTTCCGCAAATGTATGTATCTGTCAGAAGGAAGCATGGCAGACCTTATAAGTATACATATTCTTGTTCATCCGACCGTTCCGTCCGACCGACTGTTTGAACGAACAGATCTTGGAGACTATAAGAGATAGACTTTGAATATTTACTCTCCTTTTCCCACTTCAGACTAGTATCAGTAGAATCAGTAACTAGTATTAAATGAATACACCAACCCCACTTTCAGGGGTAGCCCCTTAAATGTATCTTACGTAAATCCTAATAAAAAATACTGTATAGGTCCAGATCGGACCACCGTAAGGGGTTGTCCTCCATTTTTAAGTTTTAGTATGAAATTTTGTTCTTAAGCTAGAAATGCCAAATTAGGCGTAGCTTACATCAATCCTTACGCCCATTTTTGAAATTTTGTACGAGAATTTTAATTAATTAATATTAATTTTACACCATCTCTTATTAAACATCCCCCATATAACCCCGATCACTAAAGAATGTAATCCATGGTTCATATAAGCATCGCTAAACAAGGTACAAGGTATCTCGAAATTGACCACACTCGGTGATGCATAACAAAAACAACGCTGTGAAACGTATGTGTATACATATGTATACAAATAAATGTGTGTAAGCTTTTGATAATTTTTCTACAAAGGGACGAGTCGGAGACTTTATGAAAATGGATGTAAAAGGCCAGAAGGAGGGGTGGTAAACTCCATAAAGTATATATATTATTGACCAGCATCAAAAGTCGGGTCGATATAGCTATTTCCGTCTGTCCGTCTATCCTTCGTATTTTAAAAACGAGATTCCGGAGACTATAAAAGATAGAAGTTCCAAACTTGGATTTTATTCGCGCTCGGACCAAGAGTTTTGGACGCCACGAAATTTGAAATTCACTTTTTTCAAGGTAATCCAGACAAAACAATTTTTATTTTATATTTTGGTTTAAATTATTTGCATTAGAGTACGACAGGGTGTTTGAAAGCCATGAAGTCACGACTGCAGCATTCTTTCTTGTTTTTTTTTTTAATTTTATACCACTAAAGAAAACACCCGTTACATAGAAATACGTATAAACCAAACACTCTCATCGAGGTATTTTGTTGTTGGTTCTTATAACTCTTAATGTCAAACAATAAATTGATAAGTTATCGCTATTGATAAATGCATATGCATAAAACGAGTACCTAAGTACGATCAACTATATCAAATATAAGGCAGAATATTTGCGAATTTCAATAGTGTTGATTAGTATTTCGCGGGAAACAGTTGAATTTGTAAAGCAAACTTTAAAAAAAAAACAAAGAAGTACAACAAAAATCCATCGGGATGACTGATTTAAACGGCAATAGTAAGGACGAAAATGGCACGTCATATTACAAAAGCAATTTAGCAATCGGAGACTCGTTTTCGGCGCATGACAAAAAAAATTTTAAAAGTTTGTAAGTTGCCAAGTGAATTTTATTTAAAACAGTGTGGAGTGAAATATGATGAAATGTTTAAAGTGAAAAGCGAAATATTTTATAAAACATTAATTCTACACAAAGCAGTGTCAATATTAGCAAAAATAGATTAAGAAAAGTATAAATAGGATTATTAATTGAATTTTCAGTATAATATAGATATGTATATACTTTTTGATCTTAAGAGTAAAATATATGTTTTGGTCAGAGAATAAAACCGAAATGTATTTCGGTTTTGGTTCCAGTTTCGGTAACGACCGACATGTGTGTTTCGGTATAAGTAATCTGTTCAGTACGGTTCCTGTTTTTTAGTTTCAGTATACCGGTACTTTACTGGTACCGGTCAATTTTAAAATTCTTGAAAAAAAAACGTGAATAATTACTATTGCCAACTTTCCAAATAAATAACATGTTATTTAAAGTTTTTTAAATTAACTAATCTTTATTCAAGAGAAAGTAAATACAAACATATATACAAACGTTTATATACTCTTCATACAATTTAAAAACAATATTATTATACCAGTATATATATTCTTGATCAGCTCGTCCAAATTGCTATGTCCGTCTATCTGGATGTTGTTGCGCATTTTTTGGGAACAATTTTTATGGTATCCAGTTGGAAATTGGTTCATTGACTTCTATTTAATGCAGTTTAAAAGAGTATCAACTTTGACATGTTACGTTCACTTTTTGGGATACCCCCTATGCAAAACCATTTGTGATGGTATAAAAAAAAAGAAAGAAAATATTAACAAAGTTTTGTTTCAATAGGTTTACCTTAAAAAAAAAAAGTGAGTTTTATGGATATAAAGCCGTGGCATCCATAATTTTATACATTTTTTATACATTTGATCTGCGTATATATCAGAAGATGTCAGGAGAGTCCAAGTTTGAAGATTCTACTTTTTTTAGTCTCCGAGATCCCGTTCCCATTTAATGCGTTCCATACTTTTAAAATGAAAATACCTTTATCACACTACCTGCGAAGGGTTTAAAAATGTGGAAGCAACTGTATCAGACACTCAGACGTACGATGAATTTCACGAATAATTTTATAACGATGACGATTTTTTTGGAAAATCAAATTAATCTATTATTGAAAGGCCTAGGCATGGGCATGTCACATATGAGTGTATCGAGTGTTATACATACTTAATTAACAATGATAATAACCACTGCTATACCTAGATAGTTGAAACATAAAAATATAATACGTTGAATTTTCATAATAATTAATAAATCGATTGTCATGACAGATAAACAGTTCATTTTGCAAAAATCCAGCGAATTTTTTATCTTAATATTTTTATACCACTCACACATAGTGTGAAATGGTTTTATCAGTTTGTCTGATAGTTTGTAACACATTAAATGAGGCATCGTATACGCCATAAAGTATATATATTCTTGATCTAGCTATGTCCATCCGTCTGTCCGTCTGAATTTTTTTGGCATACACACTTCTTTTTATTGCAGTTTAATAGAATAACAGGATTGACCCGCCACACCCACTTTTTGCGGTTGCCCTCATACAAGCCCTCCGTCAACTTTTTTATTGTAGTCAATATCAACTCAATAATTGGTATGGTAGCTTATAATGGACTGACGCTTCATATATACAAAGTCAATATGAGGTCGAAATTCAATGCGTGCCCCGCCCATTTTTTGGGGTAGCCCCCAGTCAATATCAGCTTGAAATTCGATATGGTGGCTTCTTGTGGATGGTCGCTTCACACATACATCATATGTTAATGGGCGTGTACCGCCCACTTATTGGAGTATCCCTTAAAAAAACCCTTCCGACGTTTATGTTTTACAATATCATTTAAAATTTCGAGTGAATGATATAAGAGCTTCGGTTCAACCGAAGTTAACGTTTTTCTTGTTTTATTTGCTATCCGATCGGAAACTAAATTCATTATTTTAAATTGTTGACTTTTGATCCCAAAATTTATTTTTAATCATTTGCATTAGAAGCGTGAAGAGCGAGAGAAAAATAATGTGAAAAACTCAATCAATCCGTAGATGGAGCCATTTTGTTCTTCTTTAGTATAGAGATATAGTCAAGAATGTTTCACTTTGACCGAGAAACAGATTGTGCAATCCCGGGTAATTGATAGTTTGTTGATAAGTTCCAAATTCGACATTTACCATACATTTGCAATGTACAACACAATACCAATAAGAGCTCAATCTTCTGAAACTATTCATATTTACCTATATCTCTTTCTACATCACACAGTCAAGTCGCACCCGATGACAAAGAAAAAACAAAAAAGGATGACAAGGATGACAAACCTAAGGATGACGTTAAGCCGGTGGGTTTCTTTCAAATGTTCCGTTATGCCACGACGAAGGATCGAATCTTTTACGCCATTGGCATTGTGTGTGCAATTGTCACCGGTTTGACAACACCAGCAAATAGCTACATTTTTGGCAACCTCGCGAACGTAAGTGTTTTTTGAGAACAGTAGATATTGATTTCAATCAGCACTATTTGGTTTTTACAGTCTCTAATTGATTTTGCGGACGAAATGGCACCACGCACTTACGCACGAAACGATCCTTTCTCGGACCAACTACTTGATGCAGTTCAAACTTTTGCTGTTCAGAACACCTATATTGGCGTCATTATGCTTGTTTGCAGTTATATTTCGATTACTTCTTTTAATTATTCAGCACACTCACAGATTCTGCTTATACGTTCTAAGTTTTTCAAGTCAATACTACATCAAGACATGAGCTGGTATGATGTCAATCAAAGTGGCGAGGTGGCTAGTCGCATGAACGAGTGAGTTGATTTACAGTCTACGATCTACGAATATATTAAAATTTTAACTATCGTATGTTTTTTCCATTCTTCAGAGATCTTTCTAAAATGGAAGATGGGTTAGCTGAAAAGGTTGTCATGTTTGTACACTTTTTCACAGCTTTTATTTCATCGTTGGTGCTTGCTTTCGTAAAGGGTTGGCAGCTGGCTTTGATATGTTTAACCAGTCTACCAGTTACATTCATTGCCATGGGATTAGTCAGTATTGTAAGTAAACAAAGGCTATTCTCTTGTACTCAATCTTAAAAATTTATTTTTATTTAGGCGACTTCAAGACTTGCAAAAAAGGAGCTAAACGTCTACGCATCGGCTGGAAGCGTTGCAGAAGAGGCACTTAGTGGTATATATCCAATTTTTTATATAATATTCAAATCACTGATCTAATTAATATTGCTTATCGTCACAACGAAATCACTCAATCTCGTTGATCGTTGAAAATAATTTTTTTTAATCAGTTGAAACGACGTCTACTGGACGTCCAGGAAAAGGTTCATCACTTGTAAATCTACATTTCTGCAGATGTGCTAAGTCTGTTTTGATTCCTATTTGGCTTCCAAAGTTTTCCAATGTTCAAAAATCACGATAGTTCTCTACAAAAATTTATTAAAATAAATCTAAATCTATGTACTTAAGAATCTTTGTCCTGACCTACTAATACTGAATCATTCATCAACGTTCCAAAAAATTATTAACCCACTATATTTGCCTAAGACGGTCCGATTCCATGTATGTTGAATATACGTTTCAATGCCATTTTAACAGAACATAACATGTATCGCTACAAATCAAGAGTAACAAGAAAAAACGTTAACTTTAATAGAGCCGAAGCTCTGATACTATTCGCACGAAGCAGCTATATAGTGAGTGGTGGGTTTCTATGGAGCTACCCCTAAAATGTTTCGCCCATAATGATTAAGTAAACATATACATTATGGGGTCTACGATGCATCCTTTGATGCTTTACAAACTTTTAGACAAATAGATAAATACCATTTCACACTGAGTGTGAATGATATACAAATTTTGCTACTGCTGGTATAATATAGCGATTGAGCTGCAGCCACGCTGAGGTGGCTTTCTGTCCAAAGTGACAATGACTTCAATGTTTTTAGGTTTAAGTTATTTAATTATATATGCGCTTGCACATAGTTTGTATTTTATCATCATTAATCATTATTTAATCATAGGAATTCGCACTGTGAAGGCTTTTGAGGGAGAAAGCAAGGAGAGCGCTGCATATAACTTACAAATAATCCTCGCTAAAAAATTAAATATTAAACGTAATATGTTCTCCGGCCTTGGCTTTGGACTTCTCTGGTTCTTCATCTATGCATCGTATGCTTTAGCTTTTTGGTATGGTGTGGGTCTTGTGCTGAATAATTATGCTGGTGATGAGTATTATTCTAATTATGATCCAGGTACCATGATCACCGTGAGTAACAATAAATTACGTTATAAATTATAAAATACTTTATTTTGAACAATAACTGTCTATAGGTCTTCTTCTCAGTGATGATGGGTTCCATGAATTTAGGAATGGCATCGCCCTATATAGAAGCTTTTGGCATAGCGAAGGGGGCTTGCGCTAAGGTATTCAAGATAATAGAACAGATACCAATTATCAACCCGATTAAGCAACGGGGCAAAAATCTTAACGAGCCATTGACAGTCATAGAATTCCGCGACATAGAGTTCCACTATCCCACACGCAAAGAAGTACCAATATTGAAAAAGCTAAATCTAAAAATCTATCGTGGTCAAACAATAGCGTTGGTGGGTCCCTCGGGCTGTGGCAAGTCAACTTGTATTCAACTAATTCAGCGGTTCTATGATCCTGAAGGCGGAACTGTACTATTCAATGGACAGGACATTAAGGATATTAACGTTAATTGGCTTCGTGAGCGAATTGGCGTAGTCGGCCAAGAGCCGGTATTGTTTGGTACCACAATTTACGAGAATATACGCTATGGACGCGAGGATGTCACAAGCGAACAAATCGAAGCGGCTGCAAATGCTGCGAACGCAGCAATATTTATCAAGAAACTGCCCAAGGGTTATGACACACTTGTTGGTGAGCGTGGTGCTCAACTGTCTGGTGGTCAAAAGCAGCGTATCGCTATTGCGCGTGCTTTGATTAGAGATCCAGAAATTTTACTCCTTGATGAAGCTACATCTGCATTGGATACTGCTAGTGAAGCAAAAGTGCAGGCGGCTTTGGAGAAGGCTAGTAAAGGGCGTACAACCATTATTGTGGCTCATCGTCTGTCGACTATACGCCGTGCCGATAAAATTGTCGTCATTAATAAGGGTGAAGTAGTGGAAAGTGGCACCCACGAAGAACTTATGGAGATGAAGGAGCATTATTTTAATTTAGTTACGACACAACTGGGTGACGCTGAGAATATGGTAATGAGCCCCACAACTGAGCTAACAAAAACTTTTGCTGATGTTAAGGATGAAGACGAGGAGGATATTCAAGTATTGCATGATGAAGAAGAGGATCTGGTCGTCAAATATGATAAGGACAGTAGCTCTCCGATGTTATCAGTCATGCGTATGAATAAACCCGAATGGGTTCAAATCACAATTGGTAGCATATCATCGGTCATAATGGGTTGTGCTATGCCAATCTTTGCGGTGATTTTCGGCAGTATCCTTCAAGTTCTGTCTGTCAAAGATAATCCTAATTATGTGCGTGAAAATACCAATCAGTACAGTCTGTACTTTCTCATTGCTGGTATTGTTGTAGGCGGTGCCACCTTCATGCAGATCTTTTTCTTTGGTATTGCCGGCGAACGATTGACCGAACGACTACGAAGTCTCATGTTTAGCAGTATGTTAAAACAGGAAATAGCGTGGTTCGATGATCGTTCGAACGGAGTTGGTAGTCTGTGCGCGCGTTTGTCTGGCGATGCAGCAGCTGTACAAGGGGCAACTGGTCAGCGCATAGGTACAATTATACAATCCCTGGCGACATTGATATTGGGTATAACATTGGCCATGTACTACGAGTGGAGTTTAGGTCTGGTCGCACTGGCATTTACACCATTCATTCTTATTGCTTTCTATCTGCAGAGAATAATTATGGCTGAGGAGAATTCAGGCAACTCCAAAACAATGGAGGATTGCACAAAAGTAAGTAATCCTTCAGTCTTTATATGGAACTTTGTCTTATTGCTAAATTTTAGCTCGCTGTTGAAGTAGTTTCCAACATTCGCACAGTTGCATCGCTGGGACGTGAAGATATGTTTCACGCAAAATACATGGAAATGTTATATCCGGCTGTTGCTGTAAGTATTTTATCAAAAAAAAAAAAAAAATGTTTGTATGTACATATATATATTTCACACTGTATGAAAGTTATCAGTTTGTTACAAATTTATAAACGTAGCGAAGAAAACATCGGAGAATTGATACAGTATCCTGATTATCTGAACAAGTCGAATCGTTCTGCCATATCCGTTTGTCATCACTCTCACCAGTACATTATGATAAGCTAAAGATTGAAATTGATGCTTTTTAATAAGTTCAATTTTTTTTGGCTTTTATACGTACATATAAGTCGAATGTTCAGATGGATAGTTTATGGATATAGCCCCCATACCATTCCGATGATTGATGATTCACACCGAGTATAAATAGTATTATTAAACATCAAACGGACTTCGTTTTCGACTAAATTAAAGTTTTTCTTTTATATACAAATAAATAAAACTGAAATGTCTGTTTGTGATTTAAAAATCAAAACTTTTTCTTTACCTCACATAGTTGCACGACACAAAAACCCAAGCACGAGATTTAAATTTTTGTGTGTCTGTTTGTCAGAGCTATTCATCGAAACAGCTCAACCGATGACTTAATTGAAAGGTAAAACCCTTTTCATAAATTATATTTTAATTTTTCTTTAACTGGAAAATGTTCAATGCCACGCCCCATATACGTGAAAATAAAACGACGTAGCAGCGCACGCCGTGTACGCTAGGTATTAGTCATCTGTCCGTACGTTTTTTTGTGGGAATAGGCGCGTAGAACTTTGCGCAGGGCAGCTAGTTTTTAATTAAAATGTAACAAGTATTTACCGTTCATACTTACTGTAAACACTTTCACAAATATAAACGTAACTACTAACCTAAATTCGAAGCAAGAGTTTCTGTGATTCAAAGTACGCTGGAAGGACATTTATACCCATTGTACAAAATTCGTGTGAAGAGCAATTCGACGAATATTGAAGTTTTCTTTTGTTAATTATTTCAAATATTCCATACACATTTTTTAATGCAGAAAGCGAAACGAAATACACACTATCGTGGTTTTGTCTACGGAATGGCTCGTTCCCTAATGTTCTTTGCTTATGCTGCATGCATGTACTACGGTGGTTGGTGCATTGTTAATCGGGGAACACCTTTCGGCAATGTCTTTAAGTGAGTATTTTATATTCTAAAATCTTAAAATGATTTTAAATAAATTTAAATTATTTCATAGAGTTTCACAAGCTCTTATCATGGGCACAGCCTCTATTGCAAACGCATTAGCTTTTGCGCCCAATATGCAGAAGGGCGTTACCGCCGCTAAGCAGATTTTTAAATTTCTTAAACGTGAGCCACTAATTACTGACAAACCTGAAGTATCGTCTGATACCTGGAACTCGGAGGGCAACGTTATGTATGATAAAGTCATATTTAGCTATCCGACGCGGAAGGAAATAACCGTACTGAAGGAACTTGAACTAGCTGTGATGACTGGTCAAAAAGTAGCACTTGTAGGTCCATCGGGTTGCGGCAAATCTACATGTATTCAGCTACTGCAGCGTTTCTATGACGTTGATGGAGGGGCAGTGCGTATTGACACCAATGACGTTCGAGACATTTCACTAGTCAATCTACGTCTGCAACTGGGTATTGTGTCGCAAGAGCCCATACTATTCGATCGTACGATACACGAAAATATAGCTTACGGAGATAACTCCAGAATGGTCTCCGAGCAGGAAATAATAGCAGCTGCTAAGAAAGCAAATATACATAGCTTTATATCGGCATTGCCGCTGGTAAATATTAAGAATCCGTCAGATGAAATAAACAACTGAATTAATTATATTTATTTCGAAGGGCTACGAGACTCGCATGGGAGAAAAAGGTGCACAACTGTCAGGTGGTCAGAAACAGCGCATTGCTATTGCCCGCGCACTTATCAGAAATCCGAAGATTTTACTGTTAGATGAAGCAACTTCAGCTTTGGATGCCGAAAGTGAAAAGGTAATAACGAAGAATACATTTTTTTCGTCAAATATTGATTTTGATTTGTACCTAAGGTTGTTCAAGAAGCTTTAGACGCTGCCAGTGAGGGCCGTACCACCATCAGTATTGCACACAGACTGTCTACAATTGTCGACTCTGACATAATATTCGTCTTCGACAATGGTCAGGTCTGCGAGAGCGGCACGCATAAAGAACTTTTGAATATTCGTGGTTTGTACTATACTCTTTACAAACTTCAGACTGGCGCCATGTAGCATGTTAAAATGAACTCTCAAATTACGATCAAAGCATTACTTTCTATAGAAGTTCAGTAAATAGTTTTTAAGTGTATTTATTATAAGTACGATAAAACAATTGTAAATACGAAGTCCACTCACGGTTTACTTAATTTTTTAATGCGACGGCGAATTTAGCTTACTACGAACTAAGAGCTAGGTTGAACTCTTTGATCATATTCGCTACATATTTCTCTTTTTCAAGCAGCTCCGTTTTTAGCATGGATCGGAGCTCCTGTAGATTTGGCATTGACTCAGAACTGCGAATATTTAAAAGCGTTTGAAATATGCATTCCCACATAGCCTTGTTAAAATACCGCGGCAAACGCTCTTTTGGCATCCAGTTACCATTAATCGAACGCTGCTCAACCACCATATATTTGCCGAATAGGAGTACGTGTATTACACCCGCCAATCCAAATAGATCCAATTGATAGGACCATGGGCGATTTGTGCGCATCTCAACACACTTCATGTCTTGTTCGGAATGTACGTAGTTAAAGGTTTGATGCTCAGGAAAGCGCTCCATATCGATGGAGACGCCAAAATCGATCAACTGCAAGGATATATCATCGCTGGGATAGTTCAAACTACAATATAACAATACATTTAGGCTTAATTTCAGGAACTGAGAGAATACGCAACTTACGGTTTCATGAGTAAGATATTGTCTGCTTTAACATCGGCATGTATTATTTTAACAGCGTGGAGATGATCTATTATGGAGAGAAGCTGGCACGTCATATGCATAACAACAAATTCGTCCACGTTCTTTGTCGTGTGTTTTTTTATCTTGTTGCAAACGGCAATTAGCGACCCATATTTAGAAAACTCGGAGACCAATATGCTGGAATTGTTGCCAATCAATGCGAAATCTATGCTCATAAAAGCTGGAATCTATAAAGTGAAATTATATTTTAGATCTGTGTAAAATTAAGATACAATAAAAATACTTTCCATTTCATCATTTGCCAAACGGCTCTTTATCTCCAGACAAATGTTGTACTCCCAATGATTTGGAGGTCGCTCCTGCTTGAGTGCATACTTTTGACCAGTTTTTAAATGTTTTCCACTGTTTTAAAAAGTATATGAATGTTTTTACATATTTCGTTTAATTAATTCATTGTAATACCTATAGATGGATCCATATGCTCCTTCACCAATCATTTTAATAACAGAGAATGTTTCATTCTTTATGCTTATACACATATTCGGAGACAAGCGTTTTAAATGGCTAACCATCTGGCAAGTCGGTAGTTTTTCGATGTACTGAGTAAATTCGACATCGTCTAAGAAGGCGTGTATCAGATCAGCTTTAAATGGGTTAATATTTGAATCAGCTAAGTTGTTGTTAATTGTTTCTTCAAAATTGACAAGTTTCGAGTGCAAGTATTTCATATTCTCTGGGGTATTGTAGTCTACCTCGTCCCATACATGTTGTGATTGTTTGGGCGTACGTGGTGTGTTCTTATAGAAGATGCTCAAGTCTCTAAAGGAATTATTTGACAGGATCATATTGTTAGTATTTTGCTCGTTATTCGTGATTATCGTCGGAGGCGAGGTACTATGTTTAATTATTGTCGGCAAAATTGCACCCGTATTTACATTTTCATTTTTACTTGATTCCAGTGCTCCGTTTTGTTTTTCAAAAGTACGGAGTGAATTTTGAGCATCTGACTTTATTTTGAGACCTTGCACTGTTTGATTGTCTAAAGGTGGCAACAGAGTTGAGTTTTTAATCGTGCTTATGTTAGTTGCAAACATTTCTGTGGCCGCATTGAGTTCAAAAAAGTCATTTTGCTTTAAAATACTGGAATCAAGAATGAGTGATTTCTGTTTAGTTGTGACGGATAAGTCGTCTAGAAATTCAAGTGTTGAATTTCCATTTTTCTTCTCTCCGATTTCAGTTGGCCTTTTGCTTATCTCTTCCAAGTCTTTCATGAAAGAAGCTGTTAGGTGCGCTACGCCAGTTGTTTCTTTCTGATTTATCGGTAATGATTTTAAGGAGTTAAAGTTTTGCATAAAGGTGTCATCATCCTTAAGCTGCTGTGCAGTCGAATTACTCGGGGCATTTTCTTTATCCACTACACTTGAGAGCCGAAGCAGCCCATGACTATTTTTTGAATGGATTGTACTGACTGACTTTGAGCAGACTTCTTGAGGCTCCGGGATTGAGCGGTCCATATATATTTCATTTTGTGAGAATGGCGGGTTCAATTGAGTTTCCGTACGCGTGATTTTCAATGCCGGAATATTCTTTGCAGCTGCATTGTGCTCTTCAGGCATCGTTTCATCAAGATATATTTCAAAGGAATGTCGCATTTGTTTAGAATTAGCAGCAGCAGCATCTTGCTCAAACGTTTGGGTTTCTGGTACAAAAGATAAATTTTGCATAAATGAATCAGATAATTTGTTTATCTCGACTTTGTCTTCCACGTCTTTTTTGTGCTCATTGGCTATTTTTGGATGTGTGCACTCGACTAACGAAAATTCAGGTATGAATGACTCATGCAGTACTGAGTTTTCAGAAAAACGCTGTGGAGAATGAATATCTTTAGTTCTGGGCTCTTCGAAAATATTTTTTTGGTGTTTAGAATATGTATCTGGAGTTAGTATATTACACAGGCGTTTAGGATTTGACTGCACGAGGGGACTGCAAAAATTTTCCAATGGATTTGTTTGCATTTTTTGTTGAAAGTTGGCTTTATCAGGAGTTTTGGTAAAAAAATCGAATGAATCATCAGCTATGGTGGGCAAAGTTGGTACCAATTTGGACATATTTACTGTACGCTGATCGCTATCGAACTTTTCTTTTGGTGACAAAATAACACGAGAAATTGTCTCGGTTTTATCCTCCTGAAAGCGCATAATAGATTTGGTAATCGTTTCAGTTTTGTCCTCCTGAAAACGTAGCGGGTTTATGCACGGGAAAGCTGGTGTAGTATCTTCGAGTTGGTCTAGACGTGAGAAATTGCCAACATCATTATTTTGTTTTTGTTGATTTGGATTGGACAATTTTGAGTCGTCAACTTCGGACCATTGCTGTGCTAACTGATGTTGCAAACGTGGAACAGAGGGAGTGTTACCAACAGATGTAGAACATCCAGCGGAAATGGATACTTGTGACAGCGGTTTTTTCGCTGCTTCATTAGGGGATGTTATAGTCGATTTGGCTGTAGCATTTGTACCACCAGAACTATGTGTTCCTTGCGTAGTTCCGTGCTCAGAGGTCTCTAAAATTGTAGACAGTTGTTTACGGATTGCAGTAACGGATTCTTCGGAAGGTGGAGTGTCTTCTGACAATTTCGGAAACTCAAGATCAGCTGGTGGATCTTTGAGAATAGTACCGAATTGTCTTGGAGGCACTTTCTTTTGTACAGCTTTAGGTGTGCTTACAGACTGATTTTTAATAAATATGTTAAACATTTGAGTTGAACAGGTTTCATCGTCGTCAAAAAAACACCCAGATGAAGCGACGTTGCACTGTGCATGAGCTACCGGTGCTTTTTGAGGGCTATCTTCAAAAACAACCACTTTTTTGTCAGATACGATAGCAAGGCCGGAACCACTTGGTAATACCGCTGCTTCCGTGTTGAAAGACATCTCTGTGCTGTTTTCAGGTACAGAAAGACGAGATTGAGTGGGCTTTAGGATTGGTTTACTAACTCCAGGTTGGATGAATTTATTTTCCTCTCTAATTTGTTCCATCTCTATAGGTGGTATAGGTGTCTCAGTCATTTTCGTTTTTGAATTGATTACTGGAACAAACGATTTTCTCGAATCGGTTGGAAAAAAACTTTTGCGCCGCAGAATTCTTTCTGGAGTCAAACACACAGTTTCCTCCATATCAGCAACAGAATGAATAGTTTCGTTGAGTTTTTCCTGCCATTTCTGAGCTAATAACTCCTCAAGCTGGTACTCTACCTGTTCCGTATCGTTATAGAGTTTAGCGGTTTCAACTTGCATTCCAGCTATAATCTGAGGTTTATAGTAATTATCCAAGACATCAAGATTCTGAGGATTTGATTGCTTTGCAAAGTTTGGATACTGTCGCATATTGACATTAGCATCGGCTGACGCCCAATATTTATGGTATCGTTGAACGTAATAATGATTAGGATCCCGACCCTTAAATGTACGGTAGGCGCGATACTCTTCCGGTTGAAACTCCATATTTGGTCTAGGGTATAGCATGCACTTGTTATACATTGGAATAGCATCTTCGTCGGGTTGATCTTCCAGCGTTACTGGCGTAACCCAAGCTTCAAGTTTTCGGTTTTTTTCAATGAAATTAAACGGGTAAACAAAAGGCTTATTTATATTTTGCTCATAGTTGGTAATTGGTTCACCACGTTTTGATTCATCATCGTCCATGTGTATAGTAAAACTCAGATCTGCAGGTACATGATCTGCAAAGAGTTTTTTGTGTTTATTTTTGTCATGTGCTTTATTCCACGGACCAGGTTCTTTCAAATTTTCTTGATGGCGCGCTGCGTCGATTATAGAACGTAAAGTGGATTTTCCTACATCGCTTTCTTCACATTGTTCTTCGCTTAATTCAAACCTTTGGGTATTTATGTTAATATTCTCATCATTAAATACCTCCACAATTCGTCCAGCATTTCTACCACGACTAGTGCTAGGCACATCAATCTAAGATAAATGTCATTTAATTGACTAGATCATCTCAATACTTTCAAAACTTACCGCAATGACACCAGGCATGTGGCTTTTAATAGCGGCACCAGTGCGAACACTACCAACTTTTCCCTTACGCCGGTGTCGCAGTGATTGTAGTGCTAAACGACGATCATGAAGCTGCGCGTTTACCTCCTCGGCTTCATCGCCATCCGTGTAAAGCATCCTCTGAGCCAATGTATAACCAAAGTGCTGATGTGCCTCTTTTAAATCTTCAAGAGGCTCAGCCCTACAGGCAATTCCACGTCGAAATATTTCATCAGCTTTACGAGTGTTCCCGCACAAATCGTAGCAGTATGCCCATGCGATGTAGAAGTCTGCCACCATTGTCCCTATGCCATTATTATACATTTCCTGGTACGCCTCTAGTTGGTCCTTCTGATTTGTCATCTACAAATAGCCGTTTTTCTAATAAGTAGCCAAACACACGAAGATTAAATGTAATACATACAAACTTTATAAACAACTTTGTCAAACGGCGGTCCTGCTTGTATTTTTCATCATTGTCAAAGCGCACCAAACACTGATGCAGTTCTCGTTGCAAGCCTGATTCACTGCCAGCCGATGGGTAACTTTGTTCTATCCAACAAATGTATGCGTACCATGGTTCCAATGGATCCTCGCCAACGTAGTTCTTTATCTCGTCCTCTAGCTTTTGACGCTGTGCAATCAATTCTTGCGACCCAGTCCGAAGAGATGCCTGCAGTATGCTTGCGATGCGTCCCGTCGCCAGAGGCTGAATGTTTTCCTTAGCGTTTTCAAAATCCATCTCGAGTTAATTTCCCCAATATTGTTGTGCACAAATAACGCGACTACTTTCTATGTATCGCAACAATTTTCTATAAACTATTTTAAACCAATGCGATAGGACGCGTCTTTTGAATATAGGCATTTGTGTTAACACTGAAGGAATTATCGGTTCAGTATGCTATGACCGATAGTTATGACCGATAAAATTAAAAAAAAACTCATTAAAATGTTTTTTTTTTGTTTATTAATTTCTTTGCACACAACCGAACGTTTTTTTATATGCAGTTTAACATTTTTATATTTATTTAAGTTTTATTTTAATTCGCGCTTTTATTTTTGTGTAAAATTTTTTCAAATTAATTTAAAAAAAAAATGTAACAATATTTAATTTATAAAAAAGTTTTTTTTGATATTTATTAAAGTAGTAATAGAACAAAAGCAACAAAAAAAAAACGCGTATTTTATTCAATAAACTTTATTTCTGGTTAGCTTGTACAATGATTTGATTTAATTGAACTTGAAAATCTGCTTCTTCTTTTCAAGCCATTCAATGGTTTCATAAATTTACCGTTTTTTTAATTGTCATGCACTCTCACAATTAAGAAAGAAATAGAGCGTATATATGGATATGATTCGAGGGAAAATTTAAATCTATTTTACAATACAAAAATAATAAAATGGTTTAGATTCGTTTGATTGGTAAATCTGTCAAAATATTTAATATTTAAATTTGAAAACACAAAATTAATTAAATACAACTAACTCAATGTTATCTTTGCAATAGAAAATTAAAAACTTTAATTTATTTTTTATATTCTAGTTTCGACGATTTTTTTATTGAAACCATATAGTATTTACCATACTAGTATTTAAAAACATAATATTTGAATCATTGCGAATTTTTTGAATTACTGTCTACAAGACATACAAAGCAATAAAAAGTTAATGCGTGGTGTGGTAGTGTTATTGGCAGGGGATTTTTGACAGACATTACCTGTTCTTGAGAGAGGAACTGCAGCAGACGAAATTAACGCATGCCTGAAAGCATCATACCTGTGGACCAAAGTTGAAATGCTTTATCTCACCACTAACATGCTAGTCCAATTATTCCGTGAAGCTCCTAAACTCTTTGGATTTATCCTGGGTGCCATCCCATAGGTTGGAATAAAAGGTAGGAGTTTTGTTAATGCTCAACTTCAACGCGCCAAGATTATGCAACGGTACACGGTTACGAGTCACCAAACTAGGAAGGAATATTGTGAAGGCCACAATCTTAACTGGCGAAGTCAAGGAAGACAAAGTGCTTATACCACGCATCCCAATCATACCTAATAACTTACCATTTAATTTTACTCGCCTGAAGTTCCCATAAAAGTTTTCAATTTTCAATGACTGTTAACAAATCACAGGGTCAAACTTTAAAGGTGGCAGGAATACATTTGGGCACGCCATGTTTTTCCCACGGTCAGCTCTACGTAGCTTGCTCACGCGTTTCTACATCTCAAAATCTCCATGTTTAATAAACATTTAACGTAAATAGTATGAATCATCATCAAAAATCATCAGTTTCAATTAACATACATTAAACTTAGAACAAGGGCCTCCAGAGGAAACAAGGGACGCGGGCTGCGACAGATAGTATCCCATAAAACGTCTTGTCAGTTTGAGACGTGAGCCCCAAATAGAGCTTGTGTTAACCATCGTACTCATCCAAATTAAAGATACACGATAAAAGTTCTTTTGTTGCACTGATTCAATATAAATTAAACCAAGACGAAAATTTGACTCCGCGAATCAATTGTTCTGCACTCAAAAAAACACGTTTCTGCTGTTGAAAAACGTTGTCAAGGCAAAAAATATGAGCGCATGTGCTAGATTATATTAATGGTCTATTGAAGCATCCAACTCAAAAAATCACAGCAGCTAATGGGTTAAGGACGATGCAGCCTACAAATTAAGACTCGTTGGCATCTCAACGTGTAGTTACACACACTTTACACTTTTCTGTAAAATTACGTATTTATAAAAAAAGAACCGTTTGCGCGCTACAAATTAATTTAGAGTGTTTAGACAGAACTGGAGCAAACGAGACTTTCCTTGGCTAAAGAATGAAGTCGCTGACCTATAAGAAAAAAAGCGCGACCTCTTCGGTTGTTACAGCTTCGGAATGGTGAATTTAGGTGAATTGCTTAGTGTTGTAACGCGCATTACAAAGAGTACTTAGGGCTACATACAAATGTAAAAATACTGACTCGATATAATTTAAAATAGAGATTATATATAAAATGAACTGTTGAAGTAGGATTCAACATCCCCTTTCAAATATTTTTTACCTACTGATTCCAAAATCTTGTTTCCCTTGAACGTTGCTCTTTCGCTTACACAAATATTCAGGTTTTAGTGCACCTTCAAGAATGCTGTCTACTATCATATCAGCCCTAATTCACATCGCAAAAAAAACACACACTGCAGCGATCTTGTTTCTTAAATCGGTTCAAATCGTGGCAGTCATTAACGCTCCTAAGGAACGGGCAGATGATGCTATCATATCCAGGAAATAATGATTAAGAAAGGCTATCACAACTTGTCTTGCAAATCGTTCAACAGCACGCTAACTTAATAATAAATGTCCATGTAAAATTGTTAACAAGCTAAAAATTTTCAATAATTTTTGGCTTTATTAAAAATTAATACAGAGTTTAATGCGTCTTATCATTAATTTAATTTTATCCAGTTAAGGTTTCCATTCACAAACGACGAACTGGGTGAAACATAATTTCTTTCCGATTCATATGTTCGTTTACCTTTAACGGTTATACGTACATTCTGTGCTAGTTAAACGAATTGTAAAAATGAGTGAATCTTACCAAACGCAAAATAACTTGAAGCTTTTTTTTTCTTTTAATAGTCGGTATGTACTAATAGACGATTTGACATTTGCCAGCGACGGCCGGGGTCTGAATACATAATAAACAATAAAAATCTTATGTAGTCACTTGACGATTGGCCGACGATGACATGTAAACATTACAATTTAGATATGATTTTCGGAATTTGTGAATAGTGATTTGGAAAATTATAATGACTAAGAATATGATTAGTGTTAAACTAAAATCCTAGTGATATATCACTTTAGGATACAAATATTATAACTACCGCTGCGCAATCTAATTCTTCTCCTCTTTCTTGGCGTCTCCAGAAGGCTCCTCCGTACTCGATGCACTGCCACTGCTTTCGCGCTCGGCAGACATCTACAAAAAATAAGAAATTTATTACTTAACGTCAATTCATTGGACTTATAATATTTGTTATCACCTTTTTGTATGCAATCTCAAACAATTTCAGTGAGGACTGCTGTAGTTGGCTCGTTGCTTTTCTAACTTCCTCTGGCTCTGCAGTTTCCTTATTCGCGAGCAACGTGCGTAGATCACCAATTTCTTTCTTTAGCTTTTCACACTATAAAGGACCGTATAATGTTAATTATTTTCCCATTTTACCAATTATTCCATATTACCTCTTCTGAGGGCAATTGACTCTTAAATTCCTCCATTTTAGTTTCCGTATCGTGCACTATACTCTCGCCCTGGTTAACCAATTCAATAATTTCACGCTTTTTCTTATCCGCAGCAGCGTATTCTTCAGCCTTTTTGATCATGTTTTCGATTTCGTCCTTACTTAAGCCGCCGCTAGATTGAATGACTATCTGTTGTTCTTTGCCAGTACCCTTATCCTTCGCGGATACGTGCACAATACCGTTTGCGTCGATGTCGAAAACAACTTCGATTTGTGGCACACCACGTGGAGCAGGTGGAATGCCAACAAGTGTGAAAGAGCCCAACATTTTGTTATCAACCGCCATTTCACGTTCACCCTGGTGGACCTTAATCTCTACTTGTGTCTGACCATCACTAGCTGTCGAAAAGACCTGCGACTTCTTCGTGGGAATGGTTGTATTACGCGAAATCAATCGTGTGAATACACCTCCCAACGTTTCAATACCTAACGACAGCGGGGTTACATCAAGCAACAGCACATCTGTAACATCTCCGGCGAGCACACCACCCTGGACAGCTGCACCGACGGCGACAGCTTCATCGGGATTCACCGAACGAGAGGGCTGCCGACCAAACAAATCCTGCACTGTCGATTGTACTTTCGGCATACGTGTCATACCACCGACCAGAAGTACTTCACCAATTTCCGATTTAGAGACCTCAGCATCAGACAGCGCTTTTTGACAAGGTTGAATAGTACGCTTAATTAGATCACCAACGAGGTTCTCCAGCTTAGCGCGTGTCATTTTTAAATTCATGTGTTGTGGTCCCGCAGAGTCCATGGTCAGGTATGGGAGATTTATGTCTGTCTGTTGGGACGAAGATAGCTCGCATTTCGCCTTTTCAGCAGCCTCCTTAAGACGTTGCATGGCAATGTTGTCCTTACGGATATCAATTCCGCTGTCCTTCTTGAACTCAGAAACCAAAAAATTTACAATCGCGTTGTCAAAGTCCTCACCGCCCAACAGAGTATCGCCATTCGTAGACTTCACTTCAAAAACGCCTTTCTGGATCTCAAGTATGGATATATCGAAGGTACCACCGCCCAAATCATATACAGCAATACTGAAAATTGCGAAATATGTATGTATTACGGAGTAGCAGTTAAAAATATTTCTTCGACCTACATTTTGTCGTCCGTCTTATCCATTCCGTAAGCCAGTGCAGCGGCAGTGGGTTCATTGATGACACGCAGCACATTTAAACCAGCGATTTGACCAGCATCCTTGGTTGCCTGACGCTGGGAATCATTAAAGTAGGCCGGCACTGTGACAACGGCGTTTTTCACAGGTGTATTCAGATATGACTCAGCAGTTTCTTTCATCTTAATCAGAATAAATGCGCCAATCTGCGATGGTGAATACACTTTGCCATCCGTAGAAGAGACCCATGCGTCTCCATTAGAAGCCTTGACCACCTTATAAGATAGATTTTTAATATCTTTTTTTACCTCGGGATCTTCGAATCGGCGCCCAATCAATCGTTTCGTTGCATAGAAAGTGTTCTGCGAATTTGTAACTGCCTGTCGCTTAGCAGGCATACCAACTAAGCGTTCACCATCCTTAGTAAAGGCAACATGAGAGGGCGTGGTACGAGCTCCTTCTGCGTTCTCAATAACTTTCGCTTGTTTGCCCTCCATTACAGCTAAGCAAGAGTTTGTTGTGCCCAGATCGATACCGATGACGGCACCCTTGACCTCAGTCGACCTGATGAAGAGAATTAAATTAAAAACATTTGATGAGTTACCAACCACTAATTTACCAACAAAACATGCATAAATCCATGCGTAAGTTATGAGCGGTACATATGCACATCTAGCTAACATCTAACTAACAATTGATAACAATAGCCCGCTGTAACATGCACATATAACACCGGCACGTGTTTTTTTTTTATTATGTACATTGTATGTGTGTACATGCATACATTGAGCTATGCGAACTTCGAACCCTAGTTGGATTTTTTAATGCACTAATAATATGATGCAATTTTGCTTATATTAATGAAAAAATAGGAATCTTTTCATATACTAATGTCTGTACATTACATAATACTATTTTGTGGGTATTAATTAAACTTACTTGCAGCGAAACAGGCTGGTGTAACCATTGCTTGTTGATGGTATAATCTGGAATACACAATAATATTATATTCAGTCAGCGATCGACGGCAAAATTAAAAAAATAACACAAAAAACAACAGTGACATGATCCGTCGGCTTGCCGCTGGTCATTATGTAAAACTACACGATGATAACTTGATGGTGGGGTGAGTGTGGTACTCACGTTTTGGAAGATGCTAGAATAATTTGCGGGCACCAATCCTGTAGTCTGGCCTGCGAATCTTGGAAAAAACTTCGACACTCGCAACATTTTATTATTACAATTTGTCTATCTGTACTAACAATCCAAAAGAATTATACCGATATTCGATTCCCGAATACGACTATTTTTCGTTAGATGATTCTCGAACTACGAGTACGACACGTTTTTCAACGATTACTATATATCACATACATAAATATTATACCTGCGTGAAGTTAGCAACACAATTCTAGCAATGTGGAATTTTTTAGTACATTCGATGCGCACAGGGTGGTACATTAGGAAATATATTAGGGGCGTTCAACAGTCAGTAGAAAATAAACTAATCAGTTTACTTTCCAACCGTTTATATTGATATTGACGAACGCACTTTTTTAGCACTGTTTAAATGATATAAATTGTATCAGCTGTTTGCTTTCAAAGTGTGAAATATAACAGAAATCAACCACTACGTGGCTTGCATTTTCCCACCGGTTTATCCATAAAAATAAATAAAAAAAACATCCCAAATGCTATAGTTCTTCATTTATTGTTTGGCAAATATAAAATGTGAGAAGGCCCAGTGTTAGCAATACACATTTATACAGCACTGAAGAGACAATCGGTTTTCATTAAATTAAACTTCTTCGAGGAATTTTTCTTCTTTAGGAATTTTTATTTTTTATTTTACCAAACAGCTGTTATAAACTATTGAAAAATAAACTGATTAATTTCTTTTCAACTGATGAATGAACACCCTATTAATCTAAAAATATAAATCCATAACACAGTAGCACATTGGGAAATATATTTTATCAAATAAAATATTAAATGTTTATAAAACTATCGACAGTAGACGTATTTGATAGATTTGAAAACGATAGTCTCCCTATCGATAGGTACACATACATCCCATGTTTTGTAAAGCTGCTGTATAGCTTCCCGACCATAAGTTGAATATTCGCAAATTTGAGAGAGTACTTTCTAAGTAACGTAATTACATACGTTAATTATAATTATAAACAAGTAAAACTTCGTAATAAAAAAAATGTTGGAAGGAAAATTCCCATTTTATATATTTATAAAAAGAGAAATATAAAGATTATAGTTGCAAACTATGCGTTAGACAAGTTTATTTTGCATTGCTAAAGCAAAGATTAAAAGGCCAAAACCGCCGTGTATGACCATCCACGTGCAAATGTTTATTGCTTTTGGACGATTGTTTATAAAAGCAAATTATTAGAACAAACTAAACCACACTGTGTACATGTGAGGCTTGAAAATCATAATAAAAGTCCGAATGAAATGAATGAAACTTATTAATTGAAGTTCATATTGGTTTCAATATTACTATATATGCAAATGAATTGAGCGTCTGACCTTAGCTTTATAAAATGTCGAATCGATAGATTTTAAAAATATTCGATAGGGGAGAAATATGTCGATACTATCGATAGTTTTCCACCTCTAATGCTCACGTTGTTTTTATTGCATAAAGTTTCAAAATTGGTTCCAAAATTTCTTCATACGCCGGTGCCCGCCACCAATTACAGAAAAACAGCAGTATAGTGGAAATAACTAAATCTGTCTGACAATTAGCAACATGTCTTCGGCAAGTGACTCAGAAATTGAGTTGGAAGAAAACTACTATACTTTTCTAAATTTGCCTCGCGATGTATGTATGTAGGTCTAGGGCGATTTAATATATTGCTGCTCTACCTATTTATGTTGCATTGGTAGTATACTAAATAATTGCTAAGAATATTTTGTTTACAGGCTACAACTGAGCAAATAAATGCTGCATACCGTAAGCAGAGCAGAATTTATCACCCAGACAAACATGTCGACCCCGAAAGCAAGAAAAAGGCAGAGCTCATGTTTAATCGAACAAAACGAGCATACGAGGTGCTCACAGGTATATTGACATGGACACGTACATATATCACTACATCAATACCACACTACCATTGCTGAAAAGCAAATTCTCGACTTCTCGCTTTTATTAAAATTATTATTTGTCATAATTGTAGATCCGCACAAACGCGCCATCTATGACTCGATTGGCGAGAAAGGACTCAAGACTGAAGGCTGGGAAATCGTGCATCGCACGAAGACTCCGGCCGAAATCAGAGAGGAGTACGAGCGCCTGGCACAAGCAGCTGCTGAACGGCTCTTACAGCAACGTACCAATCCGCGAGGCAATATAACAATAAATATAAATGCGACCGAGGTATTTGCCCCATACGACGAATACGATATGCCACGTGTCGAAATTGGTTCCATGAGCATATCACAGTCGATAGAAGCGCCAATTACACGAAAGGATATGATCATAATGAGTGGAAACCTTTATTCCTCAAATGGCACAGGTAGTGGTGGTTTTGTAGTTGCCGGCCGGCGTCTAATCAATAAAGGTTGGTTAGAATTGGATCTGGGTGCAGGGAATGGTCTATTGACTGGCTTTAAAGGTAGTTATAGTGATGTTACTTAAATAGTACTTAGAAAAACTAATTTGAATGCAGGTGGACGAACATTAAATTCAAAACTGACGTTTAGTGGAGGCACGACGATGAACTTCCGAGAGAGCGGCGTTATTCCAGCGTTATTTTCGACACTTGCAGTGCAGTTGGACAAGCATACGGTGGGCAGTCTAACGCTCAATGCGGGCCAACAATCTGCTATGACGACACAAATCGATCATAGTTCGGAAGAAAATGCGTGGAGCACATCCTTCGTTCTGGGCTCGCCGCATATCTACTTCAGCATAGCTTATACACGAAAAATGATTGAAAATGATATGAAGCTTAAAGTGGCTGCCAAGTGAGTAGAAAAAATATATTTTTCTACTTATACAATATACTGTTAAAATTTTGCAGAGTTGGTACTTTTGGATTTCTGGGCGAATACGGCGTTGAGAAAAAGATTTCAAAATATAGTACAGTGCTTGCAGTAGTATCCATAGGAGTTCCCTCTGGTGTTATACTAAAATTAAAGTAAGACTATTCAATGTATATTTAAAAGTTATATCTATTTTAATCCACAATCTTTAGAATATCTCGTTCCAGTCAATCATACGTGTTTCCTATTCACTTGAGCGAAGATATTGTGCCCGCCGCTGTGTTTTATGCATCCATAACGCCAATCATTGCATGGTTTTTCATCAAGAAATCTATTATTGATCCAATGCAAAACGATCGCAAGAATATTGAAGTGGAGAAAACAAAACGCCAACACGAGGAACGAATAGCCGTGAAGAGACTGGAAGCTGCAGCAGCAGTGCAATTGATGCAGCATACCTATGAGCGTATTGTTAACGAAGAGATACAACGTTCAGGCCTTATAGTGTCCAGAGCCATTTACGGAGGCATGCAGGAGGACGGAAATCTGTTTCGACCAGATGCTTCTATTGAAGTAACAATACCAGTGCAGTGTCTAGTCAGAGAAGGTACTCTACAGCTCTACAACTCGTCCAAGGTGATTTAGAAAAAGCGAATCATACATATGCATATGTACCTAATTTTCTTTTCGGTTTATAGTGTGATCTTCCCGGATTCTATGATCCTTGCATTGGCGAGGAAAAAATGCTGCGCATTGAGTACACCTACAACAATCAGATCAATGTGGTAACTATCAGTGACAACGAAGCTATCAGACTGCCGCGGTGAACCGAAAGCCAATAGGTGGTTTTGGCAACAACTGTTATTAGTTTAATGTAAATTCTTAGTTGTGTCGTCTATCGTTACTCTTTAACTATTCAACAAACTGGTGGATCTGGTGCTGGCAACATTTTTTATAACATAAAAGCCTTGATTACATAAACTACAGCAATGTAATATTTGCACAAAGCAGAATATAAACAAAGAGTAATCACAAGTGTCCCATAATATACAATATATTTGCGATTATATTTTTGGAAATAATAAACTATCCATACCACTAGATATGTTCGTATTTGAAACTATGGTCCTTGGCATGTTCCTCATAATTAATAAATTGTTTATGTATTATATATAAACCTTCAAAAAAAAAAAAAAAATGGTTTGATACGACACTTTTTATACCATTCACACATAGTCTGAAAGTTTATAACGCATTAAAGGAGATATCGTAGACCCCATAAACTATATATACAGGGTGTCTCAAAAGAAAGTTAACATTTGATTTGCTGATTGCGTGAACGCAACTATTCCGTCTGGCGCGGGGGGTATGTTAATCGATAGCCTAGCTTTTGGAAATTTAGTCGCTATGGAGCGTTTCTCGGGAGCGGAGCGTGCGTTGTGAGTATGTGTGTTTTACAAAAAACGGTAATTCAGCGACTGTAGCGCGTAGAATTCTGCAGTATTCGACATGTTCGTCATTTAAATGATGCGCCAAGCCCCCGACTCATTGGAAAATGGGTCGAGAAGTTTGAAGAGACTGGTTCAACGCTGGAAAACACAAAATCCGGTGGTCCAAGGTCTTCGAGAACGTTCGAAAATGTAGACAATGTAACTCAGTTTGTTCGTGACAACCCGGACCTTTCGATTCGGAAGCGTGCTTTAAACGTGCATAGATCACCATTATTTCGCATTTCTTGCAACTTCACACACGTCCAACAGGTCTCTACCACGAGTTCATGAAATTTTTCCTGGCAAATTGATCTCCAGGAGAGGTGTCATAAATTAGCCTCCACGAAGTCGCGATTTAACACCTATGGACATTTTCCTGTGGGGTTACGTCAAATCTAAAGTTTACGGCAACAAACCGACTTCCCTGGCACAATTAAAAGGAAATATCCGTCACGAAATGGCAGCCATCACGGAGAATATCTGCCGAACCGTAATAGGTAATTTTAGTGCTCGATTAAATGAATGTCGTGAACGCAACGGTTTACATTTGGACAATATCATTTTTAAGAAATAAATTCCCAAAGTGTGTATTTTAATATGTAATAAACATTTTTTCAATAAACTATTTACTTTTTTATCGATTTTTTAAATGTGAACTTTCTTTTGAGACACCCGTTATATTCTTCATGTCTGTCTGTCTGGATGTTGTTGCGCATTTTTTTGGGCACCAATTTTTATGCTATCCAGTTGAAAATTGGCACATATACTTCTTTTTATTGCAGTTTAGTAGAGTATCAAGACAAACCCACCACGGCCACTTTTTGGGGTAGTTCCCCATACAAACCCACCGCCCACTTTTGACTTTTTGTAAGAAAAACTTTTTTATTGTAGGCAACATCAACTTAATAATTGATATGGTATCTTCTAGTGGACGGACGCTTTACATATACATTAATGGGTGGGACTCGGCCGCTTATTGTGGTACAAACTAGAGCTCTGCATAAATGCGGCCCAAACGGCAAATGGCACATTCACACTAAAATGAATTTGAATTAAAGTGAAGAATGAAATGAAGAATTTTAAAAGAAGTAGACGTGTTTTAATTTTTATATGCAGAGTATGTCAAATTACATTTTAGAATATGATAAGTAATTGTATATTATTTACTTTCAACACAAGTAATTAGTAAAAAGTATCAACAGCATATTTGAAAATATTTTATCATAGTAAATTACATCAAAACTCAACTCTTTTAGCGTTGCGTTGCGGTTTCCTCCGGTTTTGTTCAAGTCCCAAAGGTTCGTCGTGAATATATGTCAATTAATCACTCCTGCGAAGGACATTGTGGGAAATATATGTTCTAATGAATTTTTGGGAGCGGAATATGAAATCGAATATATACAAAACTGTTGACTACTTGAAATTTATACCGCCTCAATTACCAACATCTTTATAAGGAACACTTTTTCTGTTTTCCACTTTTTGTTGTAGCCCCCATACAAACCCACCGCCCTTTTTTGTGATTTTTATTAAAATATTCTTTATTTAAATCAATATTAGTTTGAAATTCTATTTGGTGGAGTTTAGTCTACAACCGCTTTTTATACATATACAAATGGGCGTGTCCCGCCCACTTCTTGAGGTAGTCCCATACAAACCCACAACTCACTTTTAGGCATTTGTATGAAAAACTTCAATATCATACACAGCTACTAGCGGGCGTATATCGTCCATTTTTTGGGGTAACTCCTATTTAAACTTTAGTCACTATAGTTAACATACATACATATGTACACACATACAGCATTAAATTTTGCAATGATTCAAATATTTCCTAATGGCTTCTACATACTAAATATCCATCTGTATCAAATCGATGCTGAGATGTCGAAATTTGTGTTTCTCATGAGGGCAGTAATTATGATATAGTGGCAAGCTATATTAATCAAATGGGTCAGACCAGTCAGACATAAATATTCAACACATTCGCAGCGACTAATTACATTCATTATATTATGCGCTGTGATTGTATAAAGTCAATCACAACTGACCCATCATGAAATTTAGACAACCGCATAATGGTGAATGGAATATATATTTTGAATGAAATTCGGCGACCTCTTTTTCAATGTCAAATATGCAGAAAAATGTAATTATTGCAAACAGCGTACTTTTTGAAAAGCTCAATCCTTTTTATACAGCTTCCTTTAGCCTTTTGCTACTTGTAACAATAATAAAATTTGAAGCACGCTTATCCATCACTTTGAAATTTGCATTTGAAAACCTAGCAACAGAATTGAAACTATTGTGAATGGTAACTATTGTGAATGGTAACTATTCTGAATGGATTGTGAATGGTAATTAGCAGGTATCGTATCTTCACGCAGGTTAGATAGTGGCAAAAATATCGATAGTATAACACATCTACCGACCAGCTCTCGTTGATTTCGAGCTACTTTGTTTTAAGTGATTTGTATTCTAAGAACATAATTAACAATTAATTTACACTCAAAAATGGATCTCGACGATCCTCAGCAACTGACTAAAATTTTTGAAGCAAGTGAGCTGGTGCAGATTCCGGAGGTGCTGCAAAAAAAATTGTCAACGTACATTGGCAAAGTCGCCGCGGATTACTGTAAGGAAAAAGCGGCGTCATATCGTATTGGTGAGTTAAATTTTATTTAATGGTTTTGTATTTAACACTATGAAAAGAATTTCGTGTGAACCTACCTAAGCAGCGTCTTTATCATTCATTGTTAGCATCTCCTTTTTTCTTTGTCGCCGTTGTGTGTGCGTGCGAAAACCAATATGACGCGCCGGCAAAACAAGAAAAAAAAATGGCCGCAATTGACCACTTTTTAGATTCTTCTTTGAATCTGTGAATTTCTTAGTTAATTAATGATTTTCTGTGATTTTCAAGGTGACTATGAGGAAAAGACGGAAGAAATGCAAAATCAAGTCCAAGATTATCAGGAAAAATTGCGCAATTACGAACTGAATGTTGCCGAGCTGCGTAAACAACTGAATCAGGTTTCGGAAGAGCGTACACAATTGCAAGAATCGGCCGGCAGCCACGATATGGAGTTAGTTGCAGTACGTAGGGAGAAAAATGCTATAGTAGAGGAGCGTGACTCTCTGCTCAAGGTGATCGAACGCCACCACAGCGAGGAACAGCGTATGAAGGCTGACATTCATACTTATCAACAGCAACTCAATAATGCTTTGAGCGCGAAATGTGAGGCCTTAGCACGCGTCGATGAAATCGAGAGTAAAGAAGTCGCTTTCCAGATGAAGGAACGTCGTATGGAACAGGAACAGGCAATGATGCAAAACGAAGTACAAATGCTGCGCAATGATTTAAACCGCAATCTGACCGAAATTCAAAATCTACACCGTGACAGTACTATGCAGGGCAGACACCTGGACACACGTCTCACACAAAAGACCAACGAGCTAAAGATCGTTAATGCACAAGTTGCACAGTACCAAAAGAATATCGATGAACTAAATGAAATTGTATGCAACAGTTCACAGAAGATGTTGCAACAAAAGGAAGAATTTGACAAATTAATTGAAAACTACAAGAAAGAATTAGATATGAAGACGAAACTAGTAGACATATACAAAGGCAGCATTGAGGATGGAAAAGCGGAACGTAATGAACTTATTGCCGCCATTGTCGAACTTAAACGTTTGATATCAGAGTCATCTGACCAATACGGCGCTTTAGAAACGCAACTGAAGACAGTTAACTTAAAGCATGAACAACAATTGGAGGAAAACGATAAAAAAATTGAGTTACTGAAACAAGAACTTATACATGCTAATGATTTATTAAAGGAAATGCAGCAAGAGAGTGTGGAGAGCGCTATTTCTAAGCTAGCACCAACTGCTGCAGTAACCAGTCGCTTAATACGTTCTGATATGTCACTAACTGAACTGTACTCGCAGTACGCAAAGGCTACGGAAGAGTTGGAGTTGCAAAAACGTGAAAACTCTCGCCTTAATTTGAGTATGAAAAGCATTTTGGAGGAGCTTAACGAACGTGCACCAGTAATTGAAAAGCAACACTCCGAATACAAAAGTATTGTGGAAGCGAATGCTGAGTTAAAACAGCAGCTGGAGGCATTGTTAAACAAAAAAAATGAAATTCAACAAAACCTGACTGAAGCTGAATTAAAAATAAATCATTTAGAGAGGGAGAATAAGAAACTAACCCGCTCGCAAGATGATATGTTCCGTCAAATGACATGTCTTATACAGGAAGTTGAACATCTACGCATAGGCATTCAACCCTATGGCGCGCCAATGCACTCTGGTAATATGAAGACATCGGATGATATAATAACCAAGAAATTAGTCACATTCAGAAGCATTGCCGAGTTGCAAGAAAATAACCAAAAGCTGCTATTACTCGTACGTGATTTGACAAATAAATTGGAGGATATTGAAAACCAAAAACAAAATAATGACGAAGCTGCTAAGAATGAAAAACTAGAGTCCTATGCTCAAAGAATGCAAAGTATGCAACAAACGCTTGATCAGCAGAACACTGCACTAAATACGGTGATGACAAAATGTGAGCGGTATAAGAAAATGTACTTTGAGGCCCAAAAGAGCATTGGCAAACAGTTAAACCAAAGTGAAAATGATAACTCATTGTTGGAAACCACCGAAAATAACGATGTTCATAGTGCTGACACGACTAAAGAAACAAAAAAGGTTGTCGATGTTGGTAGCGAACTAAAAATTCGTTCATTGGACCAACAACTGCACGAAGCCAATGAGAGATGTAAATCAATAAAAGAGCAATATGAATATTATAAGGGCGAGAAGCAAAACAATGACAAATTGTTACAAGAGCAATTTGATTCCATGCGTTCCGAAGTACGTCAGCTTACTTCAATGAATTGCAAGATAACAAATACATTGGAGTATCTTAAAGAGCAGAAGCAATTGCTGCAAAAGCATAATAGCACATATAAGCAACAAGTCGAAGCTCTAGAGGAGCGTAATAAGAATTACGAAAATACAATTGTGAAGCACGAGCAAACTATACTTCTACTCAAAGATGAGATAATGAACTCACAACGAAAGGCCGCCGTAGCTGATGCGGAGGCTAATAATCTGCGTCATGAGAACCGCATTATAAAGGACACAGCAAGCCGACTACAAACTGAGAAGGAAATATATAATCGGGAGCAACAGAATCAGTCATTATTGCTTAACAATCTTGAGTTTATCAAATCAAATTTAGAGCGTTCTGAAGCCGAGGGACGTTTACGTCTCGAACAGCGTCTTGAAGAAACCATGCGAGAGTTGTCGGCGCAACGTCGTCGTTTCCAAGAGGAGGAAGATCGCTACAGAGAACAAATTAATGACTTTAGACGACAAACGGAAACTGCGAAAAAACAAATGGAGGATGAGAAGCTACAAGCCGAAAAAATAGCCACCGAACTTGGCACTTTACGCGATGATCTTTCATCGAAGACAAAACAAATAGATGATCTTAGCAAGAAATTGCAGGAGAGTCTAACGCCATCGAGGGATGACAATCCCATATCAGCGGCTAACAAGAAGGCTCGCGAATTCGAGCTTAAATTCGAAGAGGCGACAATTGAAATTGACTCGCTTAAACGAGAGCTAACCAAGGCACGTGAACATGGTGAACAATTCTATAAGATGTCGCAGAATACAGAAGTGGAGATTAAGCGACTCCATGACATGCATACCACTTACGTGAATAATGCTGAGTCAAAAATTGTGGAGCTTAAACAATCGGAAGAAAACCTAAAGACCAAAATATCTGATTTAGAGGCAGAAGTCATGTTGTCCAATGTGACCGAATCGAGCAAGAACGTAAACCAATCGGACCAACTTAAAATGGCACAGGAGGAACTAAAGAACTCGTTGCTTAAACTTACTGAAGCAAACAGTTCGATTCGCACATTACGCGCCGAAAATTCTACATTAACAGAAACGCTTAACGGGGTCGAAGTCAAGTATGCCAATGAAATGGTTTTGCACTCTTCGGATATACAGGAATTGACTAAAATTAAGTCGGAGTTCACAAAAGTAAGTTTTTATTTGTATACTAAAAGATTTTTTTTAGCAGTCTTATAATATAAAATTTTACTTAGATTCAAGATCAAATACAAGACCTAAAATGTGCACGTGATTCTTCGCAAACCGCTTACGATGAGCTTAAGAAAATGCATGAGGAGACACAGCGTTTGCTGCAGTTTGAAAAGAAAGAATATGAGCAGCGAGTACAGGATCTGAATTTGACCAACTCAAATCTGCACGATCAAATCGAGGCACTTACCTCGAAGCTTTACTTGATGAGTCAGACAGGCTCAAATCAGAGTTTATCTTCTATGACTCTTAACGAATCAACTACGGATACATCAATAATAGATCTTAATCAAAGTAAACTGGATGATGAAAACAAGAACAATGAGCAGTTGCTTCAAATTATCAAATATTTACGCCAGGAGAAAGATCTTTCAACCGCAAAACTAGATATTATTAAAGCAGAAAATGCTAGACTTCTTTCGGAGCACTCAATATTGGAAAAGAAGATAGAGGAATTAAACGGATGCCTGAACCAAGAGCGAGCTAAGTCGGAATCCAGTATCCTTTCTGCATCACAACACGACGAAATTTTACGCAAAATTGAAACAATGAATGCCTTAACGGACAGTAACAGAATTTTGCGAGAGGAGCGGAACGGGCTTACTAGCCGCGTTAAAGAGCTTAAAGAGCGCATCAGTAGCATTGAGGAAGAACTGTTTCCGTTAAAGAGTGAAAATAGCGATCTAACATCGAGGGTTGATGAACTGAGTGTGGAGAACTCCTCTTTGCGCACTGAAGCAATGAAATGGCGCCAGCGTGCTAACGCTTTAGTCGAAAAAAGTAATAAAAATCCGGAAGAATTCAAACGTTTGCAAATGGAACGAGAAAATCTCGCCAAGATGTTGACGAATGAGAAGGAGGTGCAAAAAAAAGCAGCCGATGAAATTGCCACACTTAAAACTCGTTTGGATAGCGAGTTGCCACTTCTCAGCAAACAGGTGCAAGCACTTAGCGAGGAACGAAGGAAATTGTACGATGAAACTCTTGCTTCAAAACAAAATAACACGCGAATGACACACGAAGTTATGGAGTTGAAGAACCGATTGCTGCAAAAGGAAGACGAGTTGCAGAAGGCAACTGAGGAGTTGCAATCAAAGGAAAATGTGTTGCAAGATTTAAGGAAAAAGGAGCTTCAGATACGAAAAATTGCTAAACATTACAAGGACAGTTATAACGAGCTGGCCAATAAATCGAAATTGGGCGATAATATGGATATCCCCGAGGGTGGCATGGTGGAAGATAACGTAGGTAGCAACAATATATCTACAAGTGAGTTGGAGAGTCTGCGTAGCCAAATTGAAACCCTGAGTAGTAGTCTGAATGCAAAACAAGCGGCAATGGAAGAGCTGCAGGAACAATTTGATACACTTAAAGCGAGTGCAGATGTTCAGGTACTTCGAGAAGCAAAGTTGCGGTTGGCCTCACTCACCGAGGCAAAGAATCAAGCACATCTAGAGTTGGCTAACTATAAGAAAATGCACCAAACGCAGCAAGCAAACGATGAATTCAGCTTGACTGAAATGAAAACTTCATATGATGAAAAAATTGCAACCTTAGAGAAGGAATTGCAGGATCAGATATCATTAAATAAGGAAACAAGTACACGACTAACTCGAGAAAACGAATCATTGCACATGCGCATTAATCAGTTGAACCGTCAATTGGGATTACAACAGTCAGCTAAACCATCAACTAGCTCAGTAGCAAATACTGAGAAAGGTGGTATTTCTGAGTCATCTCCTCGTACTGCAAATGTTAAACCATTGTCGGGATCGGCAACAGTTCAACAGGTGACTCCATGGCGCGGCGGTGAAACTCCACTGGCCAGCATTCGTCCGATTTCCATGCAGAACAGTCGCACAGCGGCAATATTACCAACAAGTCAACAAACCTCTGCTGGATCATCTAGTACTTCGACTACGTCCTCAACTTCATCGGCTTCTGGAAGCAGTAGCTCAGCCGCTGGTAACACAGCGCTTGTACCACCACAGCAACAGGTACATACAACAGGTAGCAGCTCTTTAGAATCGATAGCATCCTCTTCACCAACTTCATCGCACACGGATTACATGCCGTCTACCAGTTCGGCCGCCGTTGCTGTTGCAACAATACCACCCATGGGCGCAACCGCTGCCGAGAGTTCACAAGAAGCCGAAAGTATACAACAGCCACAACAAAATGATGCACAGCTCTATGTAAGTGGTGGACAACCACAAGTTGTTGCTCTTGTCTCACCGCGAGTAGAAGGTTCATCAACCTCGTCGTCTTCTTCGTTAACGACGTCAACTTCTCTTCAGAATAATGCACCGCCAAGTGCGCAGCTGTCACTTGATACAAGTAATCAACAACCGAGTACATCAGGAAGCAGCACATCATCGACAGTGGTGAGTAGCCACAGCCGACATACTCCCTCGAGCAGCAGTGTGACCACCACACAAGCTGGTTGTTCCTCACTAGGCCATAAGCGGCCGCGTGATGTTGATGGTGATTCGACAAATGCAGAAGATAGCACTCCCGAAAAAATGCCAAAGACAATGAAGCGCATGCGAACGCCGATTCATGGCAGTGAAACCAACACAACGCCAAATATAGGCGACTCCGGAATAGATGTTGACCAAATGCCGACTTCATCACAACGTGATCAAGAGGACGACATTGTTGTAGTCTCCGAAGACGACGAAGAGGATGTTATTGGTGAAGCCGATGATGATGTGCCCATGGAAGGTGGTGATACAGAGCAAGAAGGCTACGAGTACGAGCCGGATCATGAAATTGATGAAAATGAAGGAGCAAATGAAAACAACGCCGAAATGGACCTCAGCATCGATCAGGATAATAACGAAGTCGACATAGACGAATGTACGGATCCGCCTCAATCTCAGCCGTGTACATCGGGAACTAAACTTCTAGGTTTAGACGATCTAGCAACCGAAACTGCTTCTGCCAATTCGGGTCAGGATAATCATCAGCAAAGTCAGGCTATCAGCAGCGGTAGTTGCGAAACTAGCTCAGGCGATAACATTCCACAGACCGCAGCATTGATGGCGACGCCTTGGAAACAGGCTTCATCCTCTACATCTGCCACATCTATGTGTCGCCCAGACAAGTAAACACAAAAATAATTGTCGAATACCAAATATTGATATACGTTAAATCTTTTAGCTCAGGGGAAATCGTTAGCTCTCCACAGGTGTCGAAGTCAGCGTATAGTGAGAACGCGCCAAGCGCAGATGAAGAAGGTGAACAAAAAACTGATGAGCAGGAAACTGCTACCAACGAGAGCACTGGCACAAACGAAAATTTTATGGAGAGATGTGAAGAAGGCGATCCCTCATCAGAAGAATCCAAAAAACCCTGCGAAGAGGAAGAGACTACAAATGTGCCAGAAGGCACCGATGCTGACGAAGAGTTTGGTGAAGAAACAGCCGGTGGAGCCGAAACATCGGAACAGGGTGACATTGAAGGTGAGAAATACTAAAATGTATTTTATAAAAATCTCATATATTCACTACCATTTTGCTCAGGTCAACATTTTATAAAATGTATTTTATAAAAATCTCATATATTCACTACCATTTTGCTCAGGTCAACATAGCGGCGGTGCCACCCAATCTGAGATTCAGGATAACCAGCTGAGTCAAATCGAAGGCGCTGTGGAAGAGAATGAATGTACGGACGGAGTTTCGTCGGAAGGTGAAAAACAAGCAGTCGAAGGCGTAGAGGTATGTAGAGTCAAGTATAATATATGCATACTGTTTAAAATTATTAGGGTTTATATGAAAATAAATATATTAATTTTTTAATGAATTGCGTACCATTAACTCTTTTTAAATTACTTTCTTTAGGAGGAGGGTCGAGAAGCTGAAGCAACAACTTCACCAACTATGAACACCCGTTCTAGGACAAACCGTAGCACGACCGCTGTCCGTCGCGGTAGTCGCATAATACAACGTGGCGTTGGCAATAGGCCCACGCCGATTATTTGGCAAGGTAAACGAACAAATTTTAACAAATTATCTTGTGCTGAAAACCCTTAATATTTTGCAGAAGGTCCTGGACCATCGCGCAATATGCACAATCTTCGCCATCAAGATCAGCAACAGCCTGGAAGTCCCAACCGCAACTTTAATCCACAGCGAGGCCAGCGTGGTCGCCGTACATTACGTCGCCCAACCGGAGGAAATCCATATGGCAACATGCGTTTTCAATAAATGATTTCTCACTTATTGTGTGAATTTTCTTTTAAAGAATTAATTATTCCACAAGATCAACATATTTGCACACTTATAA
Source organism: Leucophenga montana (assembly GCA_035044765.1). Taxonomy (NCBI): domain Eukaryota; kingdom Metazoa; phylum Arthropoda; class Insecta; order Diptera; family Drosophilidae; genus Leucophenga; species Leucophenga montana. The sequence continues at coordinate 80,764 of JAWNNQ010000929.1, read as the reverse complement.
ACCTCTACTATTTAACTGTGAAAATAAACTTTTCTTCTATTTGCCGTATATATTATTTTCTTCTTTGAACAGCACCCGCCGCTAATATGGTGTGAAATGCGCGCAGTTTAGGCTGTAGGGATTGTAGCGTATCGGGAGTAATGCCAATCGATAGGTGTGACTAATGTTTTTTTTCCTTTCAAGTCAGTTAGCATCACGTGTTGAAGCAGTGAGCGTTTACCGCCGAGGCCTACTTTTGTTTTTTTTCAGCGACAAAGCGCATTTTTATTTCAATGGATGCGTTTACAAACTGAACAAGAATACTGACACCAATCCCCGAGTATTGCGTAAAAGGCCTTTGCATTCACATAAAGTCACAGTGTGGTGTTTAATTTGCTCAGCTAAGAATTATTGGACCGTGGTTTTTAAAAGAAAATTAGGCCACAGTGCAGTGAATTCAGACCGGTATGTGCACATGTTGGAGGAATTATCTTTTCCACGATTTGAATTGGACTTAGGATACATACAACAAGACGGAACGACGGCCCACACTTCCAAGAGCATCGATAAGTGTTTTGAGGAAACACCTCCCGGAGCGCCTAATCTCAATAAGTTACGATTTGATTTGGCCCGTTGCTTTTTTTTGTTGGCTTTTTGAAATCCCACTTTTATGTCAACCGCCCAATATAAAGAATATAAAGAGGAACAGTTTCCATAAAGTATCATTATATCGATATAAAATAGGAAGAACAACTCAATCGTCTATGTATTGCCGTAATAGTTATAGCTTATCATTCTCTCTCATCACATCAATTACGACACTAATATCATCATTACATTCGATGTAAAATATATTATGAAGAAATTTTTTGAAGAGAATGTTATAACCAGAAGTAACACACGTAGAGTATGACCCTTACAAAGACCTGGTTTAGTTTATTTTATTGCATTAAAAGTAGCACAAATCAATGAAAGTTTCTACAAAATTGTATGGCGTCTATACTTTCTAATAGTGTTACCACATTTATTTCATAAAAAGACTTTGAAGCGTAAATATCCAAGGGCTATAAATTTTATAGTCCTCGTACAGACGAACATCTTTATATCGACCCAACTTTTGATGTTGATCAAGAGTACATACTATACGTATGTACTTTAAGGAATATGGAACGCCTAATTTTGGTTGTTACTACATTTGCACATACTTAATATAACCATTTACCCATTGTGTATAAAAAGAATCTAAATAATTTAATGCTCTATATATTATACTGGTTCTATCTGGAAAATGTTGGATATACTCTGTGTTGATGGTAATAGTAAGCTTACCTTCTTTGTCGTAAGCTCGAAGCTTTATTACTCTTCACATGTACATACCTAAAGTGGATGTCTGTTTACACAAGACGTTCATGTCTAGCTTATATTTAGTTGGACTGGTTCTAATTACAAAGTTTTGGAATCGATAATAATAACGATGGACGTTGGGTAGCATGCTACAAACAATTTGTCTATCGACACCATGACCAATCCTGTTCCACAGCTATTAACTCACATCATTAGCTACTTAACTATTTATATATGTGTGGATTTTGTATACTGATAAAATCCACATCGCAGCATCCTATACAGTTGAGCTATCGATTCCTCAAATATATACTGATACAAGTGTACAATTTATGTATCAGCTATTATGAATTTTATTCACATTTTGTATGTATATGATCAATTATGAAAACAATTATTTTAAAAATTATTATCATGTTCGATACAATATAAATGCAATGCTATACCTTTTAGTGGGTACTCGCCGTAATTTTGATACTTGTGTATAGCTTATGATTAAAAAAGTACTATATGCACTCCGTGTGAAAAGTATAACAAGACAAAATGTTAACTTCAGTAACACAGAAACTTTAATACTTTACAAACGCATCTAAATATTTCATTCCATGTTTTAAGCAGTCAAGTCTTACCTACAAAAAGGACAAAGTGGGCGAGTGGTTCGTATGCGGACTAGCCCTAAAAATGGACGATTTTATTGGAATTTTCTTGTTGTCTTCCAAAAGTGCTTGGCAATATCTCTAACAGGACTTCCACCATGTGCGGGTAAAAAAATGTTTTATGACCATTCTCGACATTGTTTTTTATTTTTGTTTTATTCTTATTAATCGAATCTATGGAACATCACTATTGTTTACGATCTTGGACGCTCCTTCTTTTCCTTGTAGAGGGCCAAGAGCGATACGTTGGCGACTTTGACGACCTTGAAACGCACACCAGGAATATCACCGACAGCGTGACCCTTACGACCGAAACCGGCGACTAAAACCTCATCGTTTTCTTCAATGTAGTTCAAGCTACCGTCACGGGGAACGAACGCGGTGATTTTCTTGCCATTTTTGATGAGCTGCACCCTGACACACTTACGAATGGCAGAGTTGGGCTGTTTGGCTTCAACGCCGCTGATGGGGAAAAAAAAAAGAAAAACCGATTATTCAAGTACAAAAAAATTAAAACACTCAATTTATAAATATGTAATTTATTTGTTGGTTTGTGGCATAGCCGCTCACAGTATAATCCTGTGATTTGATTTTCAAACGTACAGAACACAAAAATATACTGCGTACCGCCAATGTCACGTATATCACTGCATTTATAAATCATGTATTGATATTAAACACTTACACCTTTTCCAGTACGATACCCTTGGCGTGGGAAGCACCACCAAAGGGATTAGCCTTCCATCTTGTTCCCAAGTGAGCCTTCTTGTAGTCCTTGTCGGCCCAACGTTGGTCACGACGATGATTCACATGCTTCCTTGCTGTGCGAAGACCTCTTGGCTTGCCTAGAAACGAAAAAACAAAAAAAAAGGATGTAAGTTGAAGTGTGAACGTTGGTACGCAGCGTAAACAACGCTAATCGATGTCAGGCAGCGGCGTTATTTTGAGGTTACATACGATTCAGTTTGCAATATCAAATATACCAATTTCATTTAGGCATATAATACAAAAACCAAGCACTAAAGTAGCTGGAGTTACATACTATTATGTCTACATAACAATCTTTAATTACACGATTAACGCGATTTTGATCGATTTCTAATAATTGCGCCACATACAATTATGAAGTGTTAAACATTATACACATCTTACATGAGTTGAATAGAAATTTGATTTACGAAATACACTCCCGATATTATTTTTTACGAATTTACACATTTTCTTATTAAAAATCTCAAAATATCTAACACATTTCGCACTTTTTTATAACTTACCCATAATTTCCAAACTAGCTCAGGCAATAGCGGAAGTAAAAGAAAGAAGCGAAGTTGACATTACTGCCAACTCTTTTGTATTTGCAAATTATCCAGTGCTTCACAACTTTTATGATGTCATTTATCAACACTTAGTGTTTGCTCGCACTCATTGGGTCTGTACAAAATACTCATTCCATACTTACATCTCGTTTAAATGCAACTCTGCATAATGCTTGTTACGTATGAATGCATAAAAATATATGCATTTTTCCCTTTTCGGTTTCCAGGCATAAAATAAATCGCTGAAATGCAAACTGAGTAAGAGCATATACCGCATAAGCGCCATTTACCGGAAACCAACAAAAACTATTGATCGAGTTTGATCTATAATGGAATGCGGTTCAGAAAGATAATAATTAGGGCTGCTTAAATTTCAAAAATATCGATAGTGGATTGAAAAAATATTGATATATATATATAACGGACCTAAACAAATTTGTGCTTCAAACTTTTTTCAAAATAATTTAATAATGCCTAGTAATGCTGAATGACAACAGATTTATAATAAACAAGAAAAAAATTGCAGTTGACTGTGTTCGACTGCGAGAAACCCTACTCAATTGTACTACTAAATTGTGGGTAGAACACGCCTATTTATATAAAAGTGAACGTACATACGTCCATGTAATGAAATGGTTTCTCATTTACTTTAAAAGTGTGTGCGTGGCATACCGACTAAGCTTCCCTGGATGAATCCCGGCCTCAAAGAGTTTTCCTACCAGGATTTAGAAAGATACGACGAAAACTGAGGGACTCTTCCTATTTTCAATGACACACAGCCAAACAGCTACACGGACATGTCTAGATAAACGTGTCTTGTCGAGCTAATCAAGTTTATAAGACGGGGTTTTTTAAAATGTGCATATAAACGCTTTTTCATGAAACAAAATTATCACGCATGACGGCCAACCGAAATTCGGGATCACAGCAGATTGCATCAAATCTGCGTGTGAATTCATCAAAGATCAGCCAAATTCTTTAAGGAATCTTAGAAATTAAGCATCATAGCATCATCATCAAAGTACATACTAAATCTTTTCATCACAGGATACTTTTCAATAGGTTATCAAAATTTGATTTTGTTTTCAAAGCAAAAATACGCAACATTATTACATTGAATATATTTTTTTCATTCCCAGAATGAACAGATATGAAACAGTTTAATACATATTTATATAGTTGAACTATTTAAAAACAAAAAACAAGAAAAACACGTTTACTTCGGTTGAACCGAAGCTGTAATACTTTACTTACTTACTTACTTTAATACCATTTACAAGAAATTTGAAATCAAGAAACATAAACGTCGGGTGGGTTTGTTTAGTTGCTAATCCAAAAATTGTGCGGTACATACCCATTAGCATATGTGTGTGAAGCGACCATCCATAAGAAGCCACCATATCGAATTTCAAGCTGATATTGACTATAATAAAGAAGTTTTTCATACAAATGCATAAAAGTGAGCGGTTGGTTTGTATGGGGCTACCTCAAAAAATGGGAAGGACACGCCCATTTGTATATGTTTATGCAGCGGCTGTTTATAAAATGCCGCCACATCGATTTTCAAGTTACTATTGACTTTAAGAAAGAAGTTATCCGTACAAAAACACAAAAGTGGGCGGCGAGTTTGTATAGGGGCTATCCCTAAAAGTGGGCGGGTCATGCCCATTAGTCTGTGTATGTTAAACGGCTGCCCATAAAAAGACACCACATTGAATTTCAAGCTAATATTGACTTTAATAAAGAAGTTTATTATACAAAAACACAAAAGCAGGCGGTGGGTTTGTATGGGGCTACCCCAAAAAGTGTCAATGCATTAAAAAAACGTGTTTGCTTCAATTTTCAACTGGATGCAATAAAAATTGGTCCCCAAAAAACTTTTTTATTGTTTCTTAAACATAAAAACAATAATTATAAAAATTGTTTCTTTTATTGACTGGAATGAATAATTTCGAAACAATTATGTATTATTAAAAAAAAAAAGTTTCTTTAAATTTAAACACTTTCAATACAATAAAATAAATGAAAAGTGTTTTTTATGGGAGCTATACCTTCCAGTGATCACATAACTGTGATTTTAATAAAACTGATGCTTCTGGTTACTAAAGGCCAATATCTCAAAGATTGAAGGAATACGGAGCATACGTACATACTGTAGGGTAAACAGACAGAAGACGGACATGGCTAGAATTTATACATAGTATTTATTTACTTGATCAGCTCAAAAAGACTAGTCAATATAGCCATGTTCGTCTGTATGGCTGTGAGTGTTTGTATATGTAATGAAGTGGTTTAGATTTCATTGATCTTTCTCCAAATCGGTATGGCACACCCATTTTTATGGTAGCTCCCACACCACACTTTTGTACTAAAATAGTTTATTCAATACAGTCAATATTAACTTTAAACTCATGGGTCCATGCTTAACATTTTGATAAATGGGCGCGACACCTTCTCTAGAGTGGTAGGCCCCACTGTCGATTTGTTGGTTTTTATATGGGAAACAATTTTATTACAATCAATATCAACGTAATACTCGATATGGAAGACGATATGGAATACGGACAGAACGCAGGTTGGTGGCGAAATTGACCTAAAATGTAATCGTGTGTTAACTTCAAAGTAGTGTTTGACGCAATATTGTCAAGTTTTTACGCCGTTTCACGAACGTGTATAAAATATGAACCCATTGCAGCACATCAGCAACCAAGCAGTAGATGAAACAGTGGTTTTCTTTGGTCGGATCGACGCGACAAATTTCTGATTTTGTCCGTCTGTCTGCCTTTCATATGGGTTTCAAGGGCTGTCAAACACATACTTAATGGTTTAGTTTGCTTAAAATTTGACCGTTTTCTATTAACTAATGGTAGCTTACAGGATCAGTGTTGCATTTAAACTGACATCAAATATTATTACAAATTATGCTAAACATTTTTGGAGCCAAATCAATGAGTACAACAAAATTAAAACAAATAAGTAATTTAAAAAATTGGCATCTGTATTTGATTATTTACCACTGCGTTTGGAGTTGTGAAATTTCAAGTTACTCTTGTAGCAGTGCGGTACATAGAGATTCTATACCTTAACTTCTCTCTCAGGCTGAGATACGAACATGCTTCATTTATTGCAACTGGTACATATGTAAAACAGTAGCTTAAACAATGATTTAAAGTTATACATTAACTACACTAACTTAAAACTAGAAGAAGGAAGTTGCAGGCACTCAGAGCACGTAATTTGTCGTACAAAAAAGCAACTTCATTGGCACGAAGTGACGAATTGGCCGAATGGGGGCACTTAGTGATATGGAGTGAGCAAGTAGGGATAATCAATCTCACCAATAACAATTTTGTGAAGAAAAGCAACAGAAAGCATAGATCGTGATAAGAGGGTTGGAAAATCAATTGATTTTTTAACCTGTCATGATAGGATGGAAGATTTATTTCGGGATCTCAATTGAGACTCCTTAGAGCAAAGAGAAGAATTGATTTTTGAACTGACTCAATACGATCCTAGTGAATAGCATAGTAAGGGTTCCAAACACAGGAGCCAAATTCTAAAATCGGTCATTAAATTCCTTTGACCAACGCTTTACAAAGCCAAGAACACGTTTGGCTTTATTCACTATTGAACAAATGTGATTATTATAAGTTTATTATTTATTATAAGTTTATGTTACATAAGGATACCTAGATTATTAAAACAAAACTCTCTAAAGAGGGCAATGTTATTTAAAAAATATTTTACTATAAATGGTTTTCTGCGATGAAACTTCGTACATTTGCATTTTGAGAAATTTATATTAAGATATTTTAGACAACTTCATGTATGTAGTCAGCCTAGGTACTATTTAGTTTATAGGGTGTCCACAAAGTGTAAAAAGAGTATAAAAGAACTATACAACACTGCGAATTTGTAAAAATTTGCGCCAGACAGTATGCAAGAGAAATTTTGAAATAATTTTCTCGTTTTCACAGTACGAAATGTACCTTGTCTAAGGCTCCTTAATTAAACCATATATTTGTATAGAGACTATATTCTATAGTGGTCTGATCTGGACCTATGTGGGATATATTAATGAAATTAACGTACGATAGACCAAATTTAGCGTTTCTATCGAAGCTTAGTTAACAACAAAACTAAATTTTCATACAAAAACCCCAAAAATGGGGGGGTAGGTTTTATATGAGAATTTATAGTGGTCCAATTTGAGCGCATACGATCGGACAAAAAGAAATGTCGATCAAATAACCTTTAACCACCTTTTACATCCTTATGGTAAAATTTTCTAAATCGATGAAAAAAAATTTTTTTTTTTTAAATTTGTTTAAAAAAAAAAATAGTACAATTTTTTTTTGTGAATTGAAGTTTCAAAGTCTGCATAGGTCTACATTAAGAAGGATGTAGGGTATTTTGTAATCATGAACACACAACAGTGTCACTCCTACTTGTTTTATATACCTTTAATTCAAACCCTGCTATACAATTTTCCCAGTGGAACTTATTTCATCTAGTGTCTTTCTTCTTTGTATAAAATACCATCCTCTACCTCCAATTATTCGTAAGATTAGTCGATTATACTTTTTGGGCGTTGCTCCGGCCATTTCTTCGGGTGTTAACATAGTATATGACCTTTTTTCTCTTGTAAAAATAAATATGCAAAAAAACTTTTTATCAAAATTTGATGGAGGTGAATAAATTTGGGAAGGTGTTTAAAAGGCACCGGGAGGAATAAGATACACTGGATCCAAGCAAAGTCTGGTATTTCAACAATTTCTATATACTCGTACATAAATGTAAATAAAGAGCTACTTGGTTGTCGCTTAGCTAGTAAACCGTGAAGTAGCCAGCTTTTAATGTACTGTACTGTATTGTATTAAAATGTCGTATTTTGCTAAGAATGACTAACTTGATGCACAAATGAGCAGAAATACCAGAAAGTCGTCACATAGTTGAGGGTCTCTCTTTTTTTTCCAATCGCCGCTGATATGTATCGACTGGCAGTGCCCCATCAGCTTTTGCTGCTCTCGCTCCAATGTTCTTGCTGCTTTTGCTTTGCAGTATTTGCGCTACATATGTAGGCTGTCAGTCAATCCGTATTCAGTTATCTTTAGACATTCGAGCGAATCGGTTGGGGCCGGATGAATTTTGGTTTGTCTGCGTATATTTGTATGTTTTTCTTGCTTTAAGCGCGTACTATATAAAAAGAGCACCAACAACAACATCAGCGTTAAATACAAAAATAAAATCGAAAACTGAAACTGAAACAAACAGATAATCAGATACAGATACGCGTGCGTTGAGCGTTCGATGCCGATCCACTTTCATTGTGATTTCACTGATTTACGGAGTAGGAATGTATGTGTATGCGTACTTTTTCAATTTTAATTCGATTGCGATTGAGTTTTGAATTGCGATTTGAATTTAATCTCGTTTTTTAACTTTTAACTTTTATCGCGCAACAACTACGAAGAGGCAGCAGCAGCAATATACTCGTACCATAGTTGATCGCCCCCGCAGCAAGTATTTAATTTTACCGTTTGAAAAAAAAAACTTTTTTTTTTTTGACTTTGTTCAAAGTGCTCCGAAAACTAAAAATAGCTAACACTATCAGTAATAAAAAACAAAAAAATAAAAAACGAAGAAAACACACACATAAACGCAGAACGCGAAATAAGAAAAAAAAAGTGTATTCAAAAAAGTTTTTCGTTGTTTGAAAATAAAATTTAATACATACATTCTGATTGTACATACATATCTATATATATGCATATATTTGTACTTACATACATACATAGCTAGAGTAAAGTACACAAAACTGCCGCTTAACACCACTTTTTTGACTTTTTGAAAACGACGCGAAGGAGGTAAGCAGGAGTGTCTTTTCCACTAAAAATTTGTATGAGTATGTGTTAGCCAATTTCGTTTGCGTTTGCGTTTCGCATTCGCATTCATTTTTATGTTTTGCTTCTCTCAAGCCTTTCTCGTTTTCTCGCATATTGCCGCTGCTCTTCGTATTAGTGTCTCTCTTTTAGCCGGCTAAAACAAGTTTTTGGCCAAAACGGACAGGTAGAACAGCAATATTTAGAACTAGACATAAGTGATTCGCTAGAGAAAAGTTGTGACGAGTGAGTTACAAGAACACAACAGTAACTCATTAGTTCTTCTATACTCGCAGACTTTACTTTGGGTCTTAAATGCGACGACCGTAATTGTATGCTTGTATTACCCTGTACCCAAAAGAACAAGGGTGTAATAATTTTGTGGGAATGTATGTAACAGAAAGAAAGAGGCATAACAGACCCCATAAAGTATAACTACCTATACTTGATCAGAAACGGAAGCTGAGTCGACATGGTCATGTGCGTCTGTCTGTGTTTAGTGTAACTAAAAAAAAGTTATCAAACATCATAATAAGTTTGTTTTTTTTTTCTTTTCGTTTTGTGTTACTTTTATACTTGATAAACATTTTTAAACTCTTCACACAAAGTGTGAACAATGTGTATTATAATTTTGTCGCTCCCAAATGGACACATAAACGAGAACAGATCGTCGAGGCCATGTCCGTCTAGCTCCATATGTCTTGTAGGCTTAACATTTGGCGAAATAGGCACGGCACGTCCACTCTAAAGCTTTGCCGCCCAATTTACAAATCATTTTATTGCAACCAATTTCAACTTAAAATTCGATATGCTGTTGTCTTATGAACGGGCGCTTCATATACTTATATACACACATATATTAATAGTCACGCTCTTTTCTTAGTTTTTTAAATGAAATCTATTTTACAATTAATGAAAACTTGAAATTATGATGCTTCTATTTTTTTATCTATGGGCGTATTAACCACTATATGGCGAAACCCCTACACAGCATATGCAAAATAGGTTCCGAATCCAGGCAACGTAAATATGTATCGAATACATATTCTACATGTGTTTTAAAGAGCTGACTAGATTGCGTCTGCAGTCAATATATTTAGATATGGTTCCAGGCCGCTTCTGTAATACTGAAAGATAATAAATTTGAACATTTGCAGATACTTTTTAACTATTAACTTTTTTTAATGGTACAAATACATACATACATTTGTATACATAACTGCTATTCGATTTTCAGTGTTCCTTTTCCTTTCGTTTAATCTTTTTTATACGAGTATATACGAATATATACATTTATTCAAGTCAGCCATGAACTTGGCATATAGAAAAGCTGCTTAAAATATTGAATAACATAGACAAAAATAATAATAACAGCGCACATCACTCTAAAGATCGATAATAGTTACATAGCTGATGTTTTGAAATAAACTGTTAAGGATTAACTAATGAACAAACTAAACATACAAATTTATATATTATAGATACAACATACGATTACGTACTAGCACCAGCGTCTGGTATGCAAATAACAGTGCAGGTTAACGTAATAACCTTAAAAAAAAAGCACAAAATGCAATAATAAAAAAACAAACAGTGTTGTAGTAGTATATTAGACTATATGATAACCTGTACACTTCCATGATGCCGGGTACATTGATGTCAAAGTGTTTACTATCAATTTCTAAATGTATCCCACTTTTACAATATTATGCACTTTAAGTACAGAAGTTTAAAGGAAATACGTTTTTCCACCGTCAGCGCCTATATTTCTCCTCTCCAGCTCACAGTCTTTGCCAATGAACTTTAATTAATAAAGAAATTCTATAATACGAGTAATGTTTGCAATATTATCTTTAAAATTGTAAGCGGTAGTGAAAGATTTTCTAATGTGTTCTTCCTTGTGTGGGGTGTCCGATGCTTGTTTCACCATATTATATATTGTACAAATTTAACTAAAAGTAATATACCCCTTCGCATAAATACACACATATGTACATATATGTGTAGCGTATTAAGAACGCAAACTAAGAAAATAAGTTAAACATATGTGTTTACATTCGTCGTTCAAATATATTAATATTGTACGATCTACCTATCACACATTCTATACATCTAATCTATCTCTCTACCTAATAATTGCGCATATATTCTAATTTTCATGCGCATTCTAATCAGCGAACAAGTCGATATACAATAAAAAACAAGTAAGAGCAATGTTTGATGACACCAACTGTATTGTACCCTGCATGTTGTTAAAAATGAATGCAATGCAATTGGCAACATTTTTATGATACTCATAAATATTGTAAATGGTACATACATTAATTTACACGAAGTATGTAACACCGAGAAGGAGGCACCAGAGGGGTGTCTGTCACCATTGGCAAGATCGAATCGTCTTGTCGAGCTGATCAGGAATATATATATACATATATAGTACATTTTGATATATATTTATTCTTGATTAGCTCGATAGTATATTAACTAAATACGTTTATATTACATTCAATATTAACTTGAAATGCACGACGAAGGCTTCTTTGACCCTTTGCGTAGCATTTGGATAAAAGGCTCTATAATGTATGACGAATCTTTCATTTAAAAGTTTTTATATGGAAAATAATTTTATTACAATCAATATCAACTCGCAGAAAGGTGTATCTACTTTTTGTAGTCTCTAAAAAACAGGTTTTTCGATGGTGTGACCCACATGGCTCAATCAACTTGTCTCGTCGAACTGGCATACTACAAAATTAAAACAAATATGTGAATTTAAAAAAAAAAAAAATTGAAAAGAAATTTGTTTTTTTCTTTAACAACGGTAAAATAGTTATGAGTTGTGAAATTTTAAATTACCTAGTACCTAGAGACTATGTCATGAGTTTAGTTTCTCTAAGCTTTTTCTAGACAGACTTACAGACGGACGGATGGACATGGCTCGATCGACTCTTGTCGCGCTGAACAGGAATGTATATATTTTATGGGTCTCTGATGCTTCATTCGCTCTGTTACATACATTTTGACGTTTCAACAAACCAATAAACTCTGTGGCAAATATATATTGTGCAGCGTATGAAAAGGTAAAATTGAAAGTTTACATGAATCACCTGCATTTGGAATAATTATTCGCCTTGATCTCATGTTTGCCGTTTGTCTTTAATACTGGTTTGATTTTATTTATTTTTAATTATAATGAACGCTTGGCTCAAATATTTGGAACTATTTGCTTAGTCAGTGATATAAATAATTTTCGAATTACAATTCATTTTGGTTTTACATTTGATTTTAATTAGTGTATACAAAATATTGTAAAAGAGTAAAAACTCAGACTTATAGCTACTTAATATCTTTAGACAGGCAATTTTTCAAGTTCAGAAACAAACAAATATTTTCCAAATGTAAAATTTAAACAAGAAAAATATATATTCATTTTCTGGTATAAACCCCGTACAAAGGGTTTTGGCTCTGAATGTAAGTAATTCAACCGGTTTGCGCATGCGCGCATTACGCATATGCAACAAATGTTTTATTGAGTAACAGAACTCAAGGACATTTTCAACGCTTATACAACTTATTAATGCGAATATGCTGCGGCACAGTTTCTTTTTAAAATTTTTATTCGTATTTACTTTTATACTCTTCACTCTTTGTATGCGTACTAAAATAATTTTATCACAAAGTTAGTAACACAACGATATATTTCAGTACGTACTTGTATAAATGTAATTCTTAATACGTATAAATGTAGTATATGTATACAAGGTATATTAGTTTACTAACCCAGAAACCAATATCCAGTAACCAAATTTCTCTCAAAGAGAGAAGTATTGAAGAAAGTTTTCGGACATAAAATATGAATTAAAAAGACGCTGATTGTAAAAAAAGTTTAACAAAAAAGCGAAAAATTAAAATTGAGTTAATTTGAATCAAAAAATTAAATAAAGCAAAAGCTTACTATAAAATTTTGATCGGAAATATTTCGGAAATTTTACGACAAAACCGTGTTTTAAAAATTACGCTTTTGTTTTCCTGGACTATTAAGTAAACAAACGCTGTCCAGCGAAAAATTGTATGAACTGCTCTGCAGCACTTATCTTAACGAAGAGCTGCACGTACATAGTCACAGAGGTATATGCAATTTTCTCTGTTTTCAGAATATACATAATACTAAAAAATTGTTCGGCGAATGTCGAAATCGGTATTAAGTAGCTCTTTTACAAACCCAGTGCCAGGGTTTTTCTATTGAAACCATTTTATTGAAATCGTTTAAAAAATTATCGAATATACCTAAATATATTTCGAGACTAAAGCGTTTTCATACTCTTCGGGAAAATCGAGTTAATGATGGTATCTATGTATATTAATATTGTCACAAAGTTTGCAGCACACTGAAAAATAAATCGTTGACCTCGTAAAGTATATACAAAATATCATTTATACACATAATCTTTATCGGCTCCCGACATTCTCAAAAATAAAGAAATACACCACTTACTTTTAGGTTTTTATCAAAATGCTTCTTTATTTCAACCAATATAAACTTATGTTGATGCACGAGATTTAATCTGTAACCTGGAATTAGGTCTTTGTACAAATACATTTATTAGAATGAGTCTACTACGTCCACCGAATGAGTTTGCATTCACATCAATACACTTCCTACAGTTATTAGGATATAACTCATATATCTATACGATAATTTCTACATAACTCTTTTGAAAAGGTAATAATTTAATGAATTTAATGTCTACACATACTATTTCCTTCTATTAGTGTGTTTGCAAAGCATAAAAGTTTCGGTTCTGCTAAAGTTTACACTTTTTTAGTTCAGAAAAAATATATTTGTTAAAAAAAAAAAATAAAACAATTATTCTCTATTAGAGCATATGCGAAGAGTAAATGAAAGTCGGTGACACCAACGCTAAAACATTTGGCTCTTCATCTAATTAAAACAGATTGTAGCAGAATATTTATTTGTCTAACCAAACTTAATAATTAAAACAAGTTTCTCGAATTTCAGCATAAAGCTACTGCCAAATAAAGCAATTCAACTGTGGTTCAATATTTGTAAATGATTAGCTATCGCTACAAAGTCAAGTGGCTGAAAATGGTGAAAAAAAATATATAAAATTTATCTCATAATTGTACAGGGCATTGCTACACAACATCCACTTGGGTTTTACGTGACCGCCTGACCGCCGATTTGGCTTAAGAACACGGTGCTTTTAACACTTATGATACCGTCATAAAATAATAATAATAATAATACTGAATTTTGAGAGCAATGTTGTGTTGAACATTGAACTCCCACCTTGGTAATATAGTGGTCGGAGACTATCTTAAACTCCTTCTGTTCGTTTCCAATAATATAGAACAGATTTTGTTGCAATGCAACTCCACATCGAGTATCCGAGGATACTCTCTCCGTAATGGATATTAAACCACAACCAACAAGTTGCACCCAGCAGGGTCCGCACCATGAGTTAGCATGAACCATGTTTCATTGAGCTTGCTTGCTTGCTGACTACCCGTGGCACAGAATGAACCATCTGTACGGTGTCGTACGATACGTACTGGATACAACGTGCCCAAGCACACCTGGCTAGCTCATGCACAAATAACTCCAATTGAACAGCGTAAGGCAAGTGAAGTGATACAAGGCTGCCTAGGCAGTGTTAATATCATTTCAACTTTTCATGAAACACAAGTGAATCATCGATTGTCTACCTCGTCATAGTCTCTAGATTGTAGACCATAACACATCTATAAACTCCGTTAGTCTTCAAAAAACTTCCTGAAGCACAAAAGTAACACACTTTTGGAACATAGCTTCATCCTCTGACCTGCTTTCATTATGTAACTATAAGGCAACTCTTAAGGGGACACAGTTACACATCTCGTCCATGCTACCACAGACTGAACCCTTCTTGGAGCATCGATTGAACAACTTAAGTCCGTACAGCCTATAGCTGCCTAGGATTTATCGTTAACTTCAAACACATGTTCCTTCTTCAACGGGCCATAAGGGCCACAACGATTTTCTGCATAAACATCTTACCGAAAGTTTTCGCCAACAATTATACCAAAAGCAAGGATAGGGTAATTGTATAACGAATTACAATCAGTTACAGAACAATCCCTCTTACGATTTCCATATGCCGCCATAGAAGGCTGTAATGTAACTACCAGTAAGTATACACAGTTACGGTATGTATGTTCGCAAATCAATTATTGGAGACAGAGATCTAATTTTTTAGAGTTTATTCTCTGCGCTAGGTTACTATTAGCCATCACTGAAGGGTTCGGCGACGGATATAACGGGTATAAACAGAAACATAAAAAATTAGAAGGAAGCACATTTCCCGCTAATTTTTCATATCTCTTTCCCTATCCACTGTTTCGCTAGATGGCATTGCTACAAAATAGTACATATTTTTCATGCTTATTAAATTTAACTTTATTACGCTACTCACAATTCAATAAAGAAAAAACAAACATAGTTTAGTTAGTTTTTGATATGCATCTATTGTTTTGGTTATTATTGTAATTCTTAAATATGTTGTAAGAATTGTTGTAAGAAAAAAATTATATTTTACAGAACCCACATTTAACATTCTCAACATTAAGTTCATACTACAGCGTGATTTGAAAGAAATCATTTATCGCCCAAACTCAAGGTGTTCATTTCAATCCCTGCAACAGGTACAATAAAAGGGAAGGGAAGACCAGGTGGCTTGGTATAAATTATATTGCTGTATTCTTGATTCAGAAGGAAAAGTCAAGTTGCTATAGCCATTTCCGTATTTCTGCCCTTGTATCTATAAACGCAGAGATCTCGGAGAGTCTTATTTTGACTTTTGTGTAGCACCACCTTTTTTTTGTTACGAAACATATTTTTTCTTTGCTCTCTGATATTAAAGACAATAAAAGCGCTTAACTAAGTAGAATTATTTCTCTATCACAAACAATATTAAACATTCAACGTCTGCAGCACTAGACTGCGGCATGGAACAAAGGCTGACTCCACAAGTCAATGAACAATTAGTGGAGCGTTCAATGGTCTTGCAGTTTTTCTATGAACGAGTATTGGTATACAAGATACAGTTTATTTGTGTTTTCGTTCTTTTAGCAAGTAGAGCGTGCTATTCACAATCAATTAAAATGTCTAAATTATAACACTACGAAGCTTGGTTTTTATACCCTTCACGCATAGTGTGAAATTGGTATTATCATAGTGCCTAAAATTTTGTAACACATAGAAGGAATCATTTAGATGCGGTTTTGTGTCCGCGCCTGGTCGCGAGTTTTAAGCCCGGAATTTCTTTCTGTAAGGACTGTAATGGAAGTCTGGTTACAGATGGACAGGAATCACTGAGACTATGGAGAAGTAACTTCTCTAACCTACTTGGGGGAGATGAAGAGAACAATACCGCCGATAGAGGAGCATTTCTAGAACCGCCAATTGATTGGTGATGGATTACTTGTAGAGCCACCGGATTATAACGAAGTCGACTCAGCAATTAAAAAGCTGAAGAATAACAAAGCGGCAGACTCCAATGAACTACCAGTTGAGTTATTCAAGGAAGTTATGCTACTCGTGTATGCTGATGACATTGACATCATTGGCATGAACGAATGGCGAGTTAGCATGGCGTTCTCGGAGATTGAAGAACAGTCACGTCTTATGGACCTAGCGGTGAACGAGGATATGTGGCGCAGAAGCATGGACCCTGACATGAATGGATACAGGTTCTTTAGGAGTGTTCGAGAGAAAGATTTTTCGTAGAATTTTTTGTCTACTTATTTGTTATAACATATTTAAGAGCATGCGAAAAGCTTTAGTTATACCATAGTAATCGTTTTCTCCTGTTTTTATACCCGTTCGTAATCTTTTTCACTTTTTTTTATACCCTCTAGGGTAAAAGGAGGTAAAAGCATGTTATTATGCGTTTGTGCAAATATATGTAACAGCCAAAAGGCGGCGTGGTAAAATATACACTCTTTATCAGCATCAAAAGTCGAGTAGGACATGTAGACATGTCTCTCTGACTGATAGCTGTACGAACTTCAGCATCTCAGAGACTAAAAGAGGTAGAGGCTTCAAATTTAGATATTCTATAAATTATTCCTATCTATAATGGAGCTACGCCCCCTTACAGATATGCCCACCATTTAAGACTTTTTTAATGATCATTGGCATCTTTATGTTGTTAATTAAGCTCTAAATGACAAATTTGTTTGCAATCTTAATAAAATATCCCACATATGTTCATTATAGAATATAGCCCTTATGCAAATCTTTGGTATAATTAAAGAGCCTTGGTCACTGCACAGGTTACATCGAAGTTATATAATTTCAAAGTCTCCAGAAATCTACACAAGCAAGGGTGCAGGGTATTTCGAAGTCGTTAATTCACGACTGCTGCATTCTCGCTGGTATTTTTCTTTGATTGTCATATACACAGCTACTATGTTGGTATCAACAAAACTTGAAATGCAAAATCTATATTGACTGGACTATAGTGTTAATTGCTTGGTAGTTAGCTAGCTGTTCGTAATAAACAATAGCACATAACTTATAAACATACGTTATGCCTATCAAATTTGTGATTAATTAATATTTTGAACATTAAGTCACATTGTTGATCGTTTATGGCAATGAGCATGCGCCAACACATTGAAGGAGAATATATATACTTCTGTATTTTTATTGTTTATAGTTTTTGCTAAACTATAAGACATGGGGACTTCAAACTTGAATATTTAAATATCTCTTATCGACTTTATGAATTATTGTAGGTGCCACGCCTACAACGCCCAGTATACGGCTATTGGTCACTTATGTACTATATACACCTTTTAAGGATGCCTTTTTTTCAATTTTTTTGTTTTTATTTAAATTGTTTACTTCTCTGAAACCGAAGCTTTAATATTCTTCACACTTTTCCCATTACTCGACAACGCTGTTGTCTACTTAAGTTTTTAACAATTTTTAATATAATAATTTATTCATATACTTCATATGTGTTTGACATGAATTTAGCCATTTGAAGGTTGAGGATGGGTAAGAGTGCTGTGGATAATAGAAAGAAAGAAATTAAAATTTAAAGAAAAGTATATTTTATGAATGAAATTTGGAGATATTGAGGCGAAATAGATTTCTGTATCACCCTCGTATAAAATTATTCACACTCTGTATAAAAAGTATAAATAATTTTACATTATTTAAAAACTAAAAACATTTTTTTTGTTTTTTTTTTTTTTGAATAATTAAAAGAGTATGGCTTATAAGTTTGCATATGTCTATATAAAAGTCGTAAGAGTATTTCAAAGTCGACTTAGTTAACTACATTGGGCGCATCACATCCGCATGTTTGCTGTGTTATAAATAAATGCGTGGAAATGGAAAGAAATGCGCGCAAATGAAAATATCATTCTTTGCTGAAGGCAAGTTGAGACACAGCACAGTCAGGTCAGGTAGGTAGGAAATTGCGCTGATAAGCGACAATGGAAAAATTGTCGTCGCCGGAACTCTGCTAGACTTGTTGCGTGTAAAGCTACTAAAGAAAAAAACTTATTATTTTATGAAAATGAAGCGAAAAAAAAAGGTTTTTGTACTGAGCAAAAATGTTGTTGGGGAAGGGACGCTGCCCAGTTCACCACCCTGGAATCCTCCAATGGCTTATATATATATATATTTAGCAAATGAATTAATTAAGCGATTTTATTTGTTTTTTTTTTTCTATAATAGATTTTATAAAATTTAGTGTAGAGTTGTATATTAATTATTCTCAGTTTTCAAAGCTCATAAGGAGGTATCTATCCTCTTTAACTCTCTATACTCTCTTGTAATGCTTAATTTTGGGAAGTATTTCTGAAAAGTCGTACTGGGTTGTCACTTTTATAGTTGTTGACTTGCTCAACGTACCGTGCTGCAGTAGCAACCGAAATGTGTTTACCTATTAAATTTATTAATTCAATCAACAATCAATGATATCGTTGACAGACGTTGCCACGCATCGGGGAAACAAAAAACGGCGGCGTTCAGCGACATGTGTATGGATGTACATACATGCATACACACATATGTATGTATATACTTGTGTGTATGTACATAGGTTAACATCTGTAGTTGTCGTTGTAATTGCCTTATGTCGATTGAGAGATGAAAATGTTGCAATTACACAACTGGATTAGTTTAGAACAGCGTTGGGCGCTGTTTTCAATGTAGTACATTTTTCTCTCTCTCTCTCTCTCTCTCTCTCTGACTGGCGAGACTGACTCTTTTTACTTACGATTTACAGGGCGCCCACCGCTGGTTGAGAATTTTGACTAGGGATGGGCACGGGATCTCTGATTGCTATTTCGTAACTACGACTTTCAAGCATTCCTATATAACACAACATTTGGGGGTGGTGGTTCGAGTCCGCATAGTCCCTGGATCCGCCACTGATTAATCTATCTATTTTTAAACCTTTATCTCGCATAAATATGTCATTAGAAAGTGCTCAGTTAGTGATATCCTTAATCGTTAAATTTTTGTAGGGCACCTACAATGCAATTCTTTCTACATTCCTTTTTGTAAGTTCTAAACGCAATTAACCATAATAGACGCCTTTCAATTTCCATTTTAAAGTGTCAGTTTGTTGTTACCCAATATAAAGCAAAAGCAAATATATTATGAACCCATCAGTTCTAGTTTTATGTTTATACTATTCTTTCGTAGTTTAGTAAATAGTATACATTTTTTTTATATTGCAATAAAAATTAGATGAGTCGGCGCTCGAAGTGTTGCCAATCAAAAATGATGTAATTGTGTCAATTTTTATTTTTTTTTTTATTTAAAAACTTCAGTATATCGTAAAACATTTGAAATTTTAAGAAAAATATGTTATTGTTCCATATGTCCGGGAAGACTGCACACGTTGCACGAATGTGTTACGATATTATTTTTTGTTCCACTCTTAATGCGTTGACCGTGTCATATTTTTTTGTTGATACTTTGACCTCCAGAAGGGACCATATGGAAAAATCATTGGTTTAAGTCTGGGGAATATGGTGGTCATTGTTGTGAAGAAATGAAGCTTGGAACGTTATATTGTAAAACACGTTGGGTCTCTCTGGCTTTATGGGATGGTGCCGAGTCTTGTTGATATATCCAATGATTTCTACCGAATTGTTTAGGTGCCCAATGTAACAAAGCATCGTTTAAAATCTTTTCACGGTCGATTTGTTGATTTACCTTTACGCCCCGTTCAGTGAAAACGAGTGGTGAGCGTACTGTGGCAGTTATGGCGCCCAAATGCAGGCATTCTGATTCAATTCAATTCGCTGGTCAACTTGTCTTTTGATTTGCTCTTTAACTATTCAGGATCGTTTTGTTCGTTAACATATTGCTGAACCGTAAACATTTTTTCATCAGAAAATACCATATTTTCAAGCTCGCAAGTAGCGTGCAAGTGTTTTAGCACCTTTGCTCTTGCTAGGATTACTTTGTATTCTGGCCTTCAGCTTTCTAACCATTTCTTCCGATGTTTCTGTTTTTGGATGTCCACCTCCATGGTGTTTATTAATGCTACCAGTATCATTGTAACGTCTAATGGTCCCATGCACAATCATTTTGTTCGAACGTAAATGACGTAGCTCATTAACAATGCCTGGTTGCGATTTTCCAGCCAAGTACAAAGCAATAACACAGTTCCGTTGGAATTCCATTTCGATAACTTTTTTAACTGCGACGTAAAACTATGTGCTTGTAAACAACATAACAGATTGACGCTTCACAAAATAATAGCACGCTGTCATTAGCCGTTTGATTGCTACAGTAGCGTAAAGTTGGTAACACTTCGAACGCCGACCCATCAAATCGTCTGCTATATATAATTTATGTATATACATAGTTTGTTGTATTTAACACGATTTAAAAAAAAATGTTCTTTGGTGGAGGAAAGTAGTATTCGAACCACGACCAATGGCGAACTACGACTCAACATCTTGGCTACTACACAAGTACAAGTACTTGACTTGGGTTTTTTTCTTAAAAATATATTTTCATACATACGAGTATTTCAAGGTTTTTATTCTTATTTTATCGATTTCTGAACTTTATTTTTAAATATATGCCATTTCTTACTTGATTTAAAAATAACTAAGTACGAATCGTACTTTAAATTTTAAGTACGATTTCGGCCAAAATCAAGAATTTTTTCAATATAGAATGTAACTTTTTCTGTGTAAATACTCGTATATAGTTAGCTTTTTCATTTATTGTATAGTATTATTGAAGAGTATTTAAATGTCGGCAAAGTATTAATTAGAGGTTTCTCTTGTATTTAGTTTTATTTTAGAACAAATAGGTTACGCGCGAGTAATGTGTCTGCACTTCAACGACTTCTCTGTGTAGTTTCGCCATTCATCATATTAAAAATAAACATGTTAGCCAATATGCGTGAAAATGTATAGCCCGCACATATTTTCGGCCTATACATTTTCACACTTAGTTTGATTAGATTAAATTGAAATCAAAAGTGAACGTATCGATCCTGTTTAAGTTACGGTATAAGCTAACATCTTTTTATTTTTAAATTAATCAACTTGTTGTTATTTCGTTCAAATAGCCAATAAAATTATACTCATAATTTGAAAAATTTCCTGTTATAAAGCGTTATAAGATTATAAATTTGTGGTAAGTTCTTTGAGTTAAAAGCACAACGAAATGTTTATCTTGTTCAAAGTTAAGGCGCTATTAAGATTGTTGCTATGGTTCTGCCAGAATTGTTAAATCATGTTATGCTTATCGCATACAACACTGTCATAGATAATCGTTCTTAAAGTGTTTAATTTACAATGATACGTCTTCTGCCTGGTTTTGTACCGATAGCATAGCATGTGTGATTAGCTTGATTACCCAAGGTACAAAAGCCACATTAACTACATGATAATTCTGCTGGTATTATGTAGGAAAATGTTTTTATCTACGCTTCTTATTATATTTTATTTAATGCTAAAAAATTGTGTCTTAATTTTAATGTCCTCTACTCTAAATAGAAAATGTACGCAACCATATAGATAAACAAATTCTTAAACAGTTAAAAATGTGTACATGAACTTGATATAGATTAACCTCTCATATAAATACATAACCAGAAAGAACGCTGCAGTCGAGCGTGGTTCACTTCAAGATATCATATACCTACTCTAATGATCTCTATTTGAAACATACATTTGTGTGGGGGCTGTATTTTATAGTGGCAACATGATCGGAACCTACATGAAATTTTTCATCGGGATTAACGTAAAATACAACAATAATCCAATCGAATTGATTGTTGTTAAACTTAAATTAAATTATTTTCTCGTTGTAACTCAAAAATTAGACTATACTTTTGTCATGCGTGTAACTCTAAAGAGTAAATTAAAAAAAAAAACAAAGACTATAAGTAAAAAAATCTTATATTTACTTCACTCCGTTCGAAGATTTTGATATTTTACCCTTAAAATATTTATTCATATATGTATATGTACTTATATTATTTAAACAAGTAAATACAATACAATTAACAAAGCGAGCTCTAATTGAAAAACTCAATATACGATTTTTTTAAATATGTATATTGTACAATTTCCATCCTAAATATTATGTCAACTTTTTTCTCAAATATTTGACAACAAAATCTCTTGACGTAGAGTAAATTGTTATAGTATTGCTTGGTTAGCAATTTTTTCGTTTATTTATTCCTCTTGGCATTGAAATTGGGATCAAATTTGTTTGTCTATCAGTTGGTCTTTCTGGTCTTTTCGGTTTGGATTGGCTCTATATCATTTAATATGTATTCACGTCGACACAAAAAAATGAAAAATAGATTTTAAAGAAGCGTTTGGCTCGCACTTGCACATAGCCATATATAATATTATATTTATGTATATGAACTTCACATACTAACATCTGTTAAACATTGTACATAATGTCGAAAAAAAAATGGAATTAAAACAAAAAACAAAAATCACGTGATACGCAAAAGCTATTATTCAAAATTAGACAAAAATGTGCAGATTTTACTTGTTGAAGATATTAACGGCATCGAAAAGCGACGGGTGCGTATGCGCAACATGATTTGAAGTGAATTGCATAATGTCTTTGAATTACGCTTTAGATATTGCAATAAGAAATTAAATATTAATTAAAAATTAATTCGTATTTAATTATTTTCTCATTTCAGCTGAAAAATGCCAACGCAAAACGATAGACCCGAACAGGAATCGGAAGATTCAATTGGCAACAAGAATGCAGCAGCAGCAACAAGCGACACCAACGAGAGCGAAGACATCGATACTGCTGCAGTTGTTGTACCTCCAGATAGCGGATGGGCATGGGTCGTAATGGTCGCCTCTTTTCTTTGCTGCACGGTAATCGATGGTATTGTCTTTTGCTCAGCCATAATTCAAAAACCACTAATGGACGAATTCAAAGTGTCAAAGGCCTACATCGCATTAGTCTCGTCGCTTCTTTCAGGGTGCTATCTGATGGCAGGGCCATTCGTTTCAGCGCTTGCAAATCGGTTCGGCTTCCGTCCGGTTACAATTTGCGGAGCCCTAATAAGCGCCACTTGTTTTGCTGTGTGCAATTACGCAACTAGCGTGGAATTTCTCTTACTCGTATATGGCGTGCTGGGCGGCATCGGTTTCTGTATGGTCTATATTCCTGCAGTGGTTATCATTGGCTTTTACTTTGAGAAGTGGCGTGCACTGGCTACGGGTATTGCGTTGTGTGGCTCTGGCGTTGGTACATTTGTTTTTGCCCCTCTCACCAATAAGCTACTTGATAGTTTTGGCTGGCGCACAACTCTTGTCATACAGGGTGGAATTATACTTGCCTGTGCAGTATTCGGCTTGGCTTTCCGTCCCATACAGCCTATCACGCTGGCCGTTACAGACGATGGTATTAGAGAAGAGGAGAAGGTCAAATTGAACGGACATGGTAACACGGTAGCTCCAAAACCACAGCTACATCATGCAGCGTTCACCAAGCCACTGCCTGATGGACGTTTCGCATACTCTGTGCCCAATTCGGCACACAACACTTACATGGGTGCATCGCCGAAAAACCAATATCCAACCGCTGCCGAAGTATTCAAGGGTATGAATTTAGAGCGTCGCCCTTCCGGTACGACTACCAAAGGTACCGAGCTTAAACAGCTGAGAAAGTCGCAACCGACGACACCAAATGGCGACCCGCAACAGCTGACATTTAACTTGCACAAGGAATTAACAACCGTTGGTGAGAATGAGGAAGAAACTGAAAACGAGAATTTACTGGAAACGGAGCCCAAACCAATCACTATTCAAGCACGCCGTCACACTGTTTCGGGACGACGACCAATTGATTTACTAGGTAAACGTAATGGTGGTAGTAGCCACCACGATCACCATCACACAGTGCACAGTTCATCTTCGAGACCCATGTACCGCGATGATATCTTCTTTACGGGCTCCTTGACTCGCATACCCCAATACCAATCGCAGACGTCGCTGGCTTACCATATGTCTGTAACTCGCCTTCCCACTAAACAGGATATGCTCGAGGAGCGTCAAAATGGCTGCCGCATTTGTCCGGAAGCTGTGCGTCGTACTCTCTCTACAATGCTCGATACCAGTCTGCTCAAGTCACCGTCGTTTATGTGTCTCGCCTTCAGTGGTTTCTTAACAATGATGGGTTTCTTCGTACCCTTTGCATTTTTGGTTGATCGAGCGGTAGCTGCAGACATGGATCCCAATACAGCTATGGAAGTTATGGGCGGCATTGGCATTGTGAATACAATTGCTAGGATTGTGTGTGGTTCAATAAGCTCATTCCCGAGCATTAAACCGTTATGGCTCAATAACGTTGCACTTACAGCCGGCGGAATAGCAACCATTTTTAGTGGCGTTGTCATCAACACTTCAACGCAATGGACTTTTGCCGTATTTTTTGGAGTTTGTATTGCGTGCTTCTCTGCACTGCGTTCGCTAATCGCTGTAGAGATGATTGGTTTGGAGAAGTTAACCAATGCATTTGGTTTTCTCATGCTCTTCCAAGGCATCGCTGCCACAATTGGCAGCCCCATTGCAGGTAAGATTAAGCGGCAACAAATTTTTGTAAATTGTTGAAAAGTCACCGAGGTCAGCCGGGCGGCTGTTTGAATGTCACATTTTATTATTAATTTTGAGCGCCATTAAAATCTTGAACAAATTGAAAACCCTTCGATTTTAATTACATTTCAAACTTTCAAGTCGCAGATGAAAACGCATTTATAAAAATTCTGTTTTCTTTACAGGTGCACTATACGATGCGACTGGAAGTTATGATGTATCATTTTACTTTGCAGGTGGTCTCATTCTGCTATCTGCATTTTTCTGCTATCCGCTTCCGTGGGTTGCTCAATGGGAGCAGCGACGCAACGAAAAGTCACAAACGCTGCCCGTTGCATGAAGTAAAGCGTTATCAACTCCTTAAATATGTATATATAATAGATACATACATACATTCATAAGCTCAAGGGGGGAGTTCTTGAACAAAGTTAAGAATTCTATTCATTAATGTGTATTTTAAGTTCAATATTTACAGAAATATTTTGTTGTTTCTTAATTTTCTTAATAATTTAAAATCAAACTATATAACGTCAAGTTGTCTTAATGAAATGTGCCTTACCTTACTCCTTTCTTAAATTACTTCCGTCGTGCGTTTTATTGTTGTTGTAAAATACTTGTAAGCGTTAAAGCAAAATATATTTTAAACTACGATAAAGATATGAAAATAAAAATGTAAAAAGAGGGTATACACACATACATAAACACTTATGTTATTATCTACATATGCATGTATGTACATTTAATGTACATATGTAGATGCATAAGTATTTGACTGCCAAGCTAAGAAACTGTTTACAACTATTTAAATAAAATTTAAACACATAGTAGAACCGAATTATACATTGAAATGTGGTTGGTTCTATATATACATATGTAGATGCATTTTTGTTTTGTAAATTATCTATAAGAATTTCATTTATTACCACAGTAGACGATGTTTGCGTACATATGTGTGTATGCGTATGTAGATGTGGATGTGGACAGTAAACTAATAAAGATAAATAAATAGCGCACACACGTGGTTGATAGCGGGGTTAATGTACTGGCTCTAAATCATAGATAGGCACAAGCATAGCATACTGTCGCATTTTGCAATAGTATGCTTTTTCTTTGTGTGTGCTAGGCGCTCTGGAGATATTAGATACTATTAGCACCATATAATCAATGATGATTAAAAGCACTACATACTACATATGTCCTTTTTTGTTTGTAAATGATATTCAAATTTAGGCTAACGACACAACACTCTACATACAAACTCTACATACATCAATATACGACATCAAAAATCGTTAGCATAAATACTCTTTATACATGTATCAAATGAAGTTCGATCTAAACTATTAAACTTTTATTTTGCAAGAAATACATATAATAAAAATGTTTGTATTGTAAAATATTTCAAAAGGGTTGTTTAAATACAATTTCTTGTAATGTAATAGAAACAAGAGAATGTGTTAACTTTGGTAGAACCAAAGCTTTCTTACCTTTCACACGCTCCTAAATATTTCAATTCATGTTAGAAGTTGCCAGCTCAACAAATAAGAAATTGTTACAAATAATTGTTTTTTATACCTTGCCGTGGAGAGCAAGGGTATACTAAGTTTCTGCGAATATATGTATGTAACAGGCAGAAGGAGCCGTGGTAGACCCTATAAAGTAAATATATTCTTTATCAACATCGATATGTGTACATAGCAATACCCATCTGTCCGTCCGTCCTTCGTACATATGAGCAACAAGATCTCGGAGATTATAAAAGATATTAGATTCAGTTTGATATTGTTTCATCAATTTTCAAATATATAAAATCTGTCACATCATTCGAACATTAAAAAATATCAAGATGATATTTTTCATATCAATATCATAAATTATTATGAGAATGTTTCAAATAAATATGTAAAAATATCATATTGATCTGAATTCATATCATCCGTTACTTCGAAAAAGGCAAACCAAAAGAAACGAATGTAACAATTCACAGTTTTTTAGGTTAGCTTACAGAAACAAATTTTTTTATAATAAAAAATTTTGTTTTCATCTTCACACGGATTGTGAATAGTATTATAATTTACTCACAGTGCTTGCAATGTATTAAGGAATGCGTCGCAAACCCCATAAAGTATACATATTCGTGATCAGCATGACAATATAAGTCGATCTAGCCATATCCGTCTGAGTTCCTCCTAGTCCTCTTGCCTCAATCCTTGTAATATTGGTTTAAATATTGGTATGGATACGTTCTATAACCATAAGCAATACAAGTTGTAAAAGTTCTGCTGCTATGGAAGTTTATCTGCTCCATGGCTGTTGGCATTCTTAGGTCTTAGGTCCAAAACTTTTTTGCGCATATGCCTTATAGTTACTACTAGGGCGAAGTTACCGGTTTAACTTTTTGAGCTTAGCGTAAAAAACTGCTGCAGTTTTGCGAACGTCTCTCAAAGTTAAAACCTAAGTAGAATACGGGGTCAACGTTTGGTATAACCAAATTTTTGAGCAAAGTGGCTGGGCAGTTCCATTGCCTCAATGTAAAAGTACAGTGACTAGACTTTTTACTAGTAACTCGTATATTCCAGCGATTGGCCCACTTTGAAAATCTACAATGTATTGTAGTATTGTATATCAGTGAAAACTTTGCTTGGACAGTTAGAGCTTGCAAGAATGGTCGTGTTGTCAGCATTTGTAGCCAGTAGCATGTTCTCATTTACTGGAATTGGTATACATAGTATAAAGAACAGGACCAAGCCTACTACAATGTGGTTCACCAGCTCTAATGCGGCGGATCCCTAACCACTCATCTTTTAACTCGACTGTGAAGGCAAGTACGACTTCAAAAGAATTAACAGAGATGTAGGCAATATTGATTTTAATTGAAGAGTAGTACCGAAACCATAATTGCTTTATCAGGAAGATCCTTTGCTACTTTGCCATCAACTCCGAAACCTTTGTTTTTCTTAAACAGTTTATCCTATAGACAAACCTTATGCGGAGAGATAGGCTTGGTAGACAGCATATTTATGCAATTGTCTTCCAAAAAATGAACGGTAAGTTTTTTTTAGTTTAAGCTTCCCTTAAAAATTTTATAAACCGAGCAAAAAGGGTCACCGAAATTACCAATTTTATACCATTCACAAATGTGAAATGGTATTATCAGTTTGTAACACATTAAAGGAAGTCGTGTTGATCTCGTCCGCATGTCCCTATGGATGTTGGCGCATTTTTTGTGGACCAATTTTTGTAGTTGTAAATTGATACTTTTTATTGCACTCAAATAGAGTATCACTTTTTTGTATGAAAAACATTTTTATTACAGTCAATATAAACTCAATAATTGATAAGGTAGCTTCTAATGGATGAAAGCTTCACATATACATCAATGGGTCAGACCGTTCCTCCACTTCTTGGGATAGTCCCTATACAAACCCACAGCCCACTCTTCATTTTTTTATGAAAAATATCTTTATATAAATCAATATTAGCTTAAAATTCGATGTGGTGGCTTTTTATGGACAGACGTTTCATATAAATATATTAATGGGCGTATCCCGTCCACTTTTTGGGGTAGCTTGCATACAAACTCATTTTGTGCTTTTGTATGAAAAACTTCTTTAATTACGTCAATATTAACTTGTAATTCGATGTGGTGGTTTCTTATGAACGGCTTCTTCATATACATACACAACTAGGCGTGTCCCGTCCACTTTTTGAGGTAGCCCCATACAGACACACCGGTCCCTTTTATGCATTTGTATGAATAATTTCTTCAGTTAAGTAAATATCAGATTGAAATTGGATATGGTGGCTTCTTATGGACGGTTGCTTCACAGACAAAGGTTTGCACTGGCGCAAGAAAATTGACTGTTGAATAAGGATCAGTAGTTTTAATATTAAGTGTCTCAGTAATTCTGAGAATACCAACTGACATACCCAAAGGCTTGCATTGACGCAAAGAAATACATTTTGGAGTAAGAATTGATATTAAGTTATATTAAGAATATTATAAAACTATTTGAATAATTCGAAGGCTTGCACCGGCGCAAGAACCCCAAATCTAAAATCAAAGTAAACAATTGGGATTAAAGAAGAATCGGTTCTTAATAGATAATTTGGGGATTGGAACTGCAGTAAGCGCGCTAAGGGGGAGACAACGGCGTTCGGTTCATGAACAAAAACAAGCAAGGATAATAATTGAAGTGGAATACCGGAGAAAAGGAAGACACTATCGGTATACCAGCAAAAAGGATATACTTAATAAAATTGCAATTATAATTTAAACCAAAATAAAGAAGACCTCAGGGTCTGTAAATACAAATTTATGTGATGCAGACTCTGGAAAAACTGAGCTATCCCACCCTTGATTTTCTTGTTTATTTACAAATGCTTTATGATCTGCATTGCTATAAAGCAATGAATATCTATCACAACAACTTTCATTGAAACTATGTCCCAAATGCTTAAGGAGTGCATAAATGATGTATAATTTCAAACTACAGAGTAACCAAGGTAACTCAAAACCTTAAGGAATAATTGATAATGATTATTGTCAAATGATAATGGTATTACGAAATCATTGAGATATTTTTATCAGAGTTTGAGAAACGATTTCAAGGTAAAATAGATCTGATGAATAATTTCAAATCGCTTCATCGGGATTCGGATAAGTTATTGTCCGAAAATGCAATGATAAAATTTTGTAAATGTATTCCTCTCACGTTGATAAAACTATTCACATAAGCAATTTAGAATAGCGAGCGAATATTTGAAACAAAAATTATCAAAAACAATTGTAGATATGGTGCAGAGTTTAGAAAAAACTGTCAATAGCTTTCGCAGTAGTATTACAAATATTATATATAAATTTTCCACCACATCGAATTTCAAGCTAATATTGACTAATGAATAATATTGACTAATTGAACTAAATAAGTTTTTCATACAAAAGCTCAAAAGTGGGCGATTGGCACAGCAACTATCAGACGGATATGTCGATTAAGAATATAAATACTTTATGGGGTATCCGATGGCCCCTTCAATCCGTCAAGAACTGTCAGACAAAATGTTAGTTCACGCTATGTGTGGATGGAATTAAAAAATAGAACAGTATTCCGAGTTTCAACTGTAAATCTGAAAAACTGATCTAAAGCAAAAAATGCAAAACAACATAATTAATTGTACTCGTCTCGATGAGCCGATTGAGAATATAAATAATTTATGGGTCCACAATGCAATACAAACTTTTGGATATATTGATAATACCATTTACACACTATGTGTGAATGATATAAGAAATACAAAGAAAAACAATAAACGTATTTTCAGTGTTTTATTGCTTTGCAAATTATAATATCAGTATACTAATAATGATGTTTTTTTTTCAGAATAACAAATGAACAAAGAATGCAATGAGCTTATTTATCTAATTTTTGTTGCTTTTCTGGTTTTCGCTTGTTCAGTCCGACAGCAAAGTCCAAAAAGATAGCTAAACACATCACTGCAGCGAGACTAGAGATCATTGGCCAGGCACTGATGTAGTCGTCGATGCTGATATAATCCACCAACTCATTTTTCCTGGTTTAGTGAGTTAATGAATTCTTCCAGTTTCTCTTGTATGTGACGCACTTTAACTATTAAATCAAACGAAACGGATTCAATAAAAACTAAAAAAACATTATTCGACCACTTCTTAAACATACTCAGTTCCTCTGCGAGTGTGACGCGTTTGCCCGTCAAAAGCTGCGCCTTTTTTTCTTCATCATCGCTAAACTCGTCGAGCACTGCTTTGATTTCTTTATCAAGACGACGTGCCTCGCGGTTTATAACCTGTTGACGTAAAGCGTTGGCAGTTACTTTAATAACCTGTTGTATGCGCCAGAACATCACTACGTCGCTCACAGGAACCTATAGGACAAATATTATTGTTATTTAACTAAACTTGTTTATCTCTTAGTACTCACCTCGCATTCAGCACCCTGTTGACTATAGAGATAATAAGCTTTGCGGCAGTCGTTGGCACGATGCAATGACTGCTGTAGAAAGTGCCTGGAAGTTGAAATACATTTATCTCAGCATCATTTAAACAATGTTAATTTATGTCGCCTACTTTCTATAGACTGGGAACCATGTCTGTCTGATGTAGTCTGTATCCACTTCGACGCCTTCTCGTTGCAGATTCTTGCGCACCGTTGTTAATTCATCATAACTGAGCGTGGGTAAATGTTTCTAGAAGAATTCATTTTAGCTAGAGAAAATCAATTTAAGAATGGTTTGCTGGTACCGTATCATTTTTAAGAATCTTATCCAATTCGTTTTTGACATGCCTACGCCTGTACTGATCCTCCGTCAATGATTTCCAACGTGTTATGCGTGTAAACTGTCCTGGACCGAACATCTGACTTAGTGTCTCTTCTGTATGTTGCAGTTTGCATTTTACCGAGCTATCCAAAAACTTTACTGCTTGATCCCATTCATTCTTGTCATGTACAAAACGATCCTCGAGTGTATTCAATTGTATGACACGTAACATATCGATAGCTTTATCCTCCCAACTGTGGCGACGAATGGCCTCATCCACAACAGCAGCTTTTAGGTTATCAAAGATGTTATCATGGTCAGTTGATTTTTTCGCCTTATCCATAAGTATGATGAATTCACTTTGTAGTGCTTCCCAACCTAAATATATGTATACATAAGCCTAACAAATACAAAGTTATATCTATTAGACATACCTGCTTCAACCGATTTAGCTGGTAGCGCTTGTTCCGCCCACTGACGCAACTTAATGTCTATCATTGTATTAAATGAATCTGTAAGTATATTTAGAGTAAATCCATAGTACAAAGAATAAACCTTGTATAAAAAATATAAAGGAAACAAATAAAAATGAAATAAACCAACCAACCCTTGAAATAAATTTAGACTTATAATTATTCAATTAATCCTACTATTTCTTTGTTGCTGCTCATTCATTTGTCACAAGTTTCTCATATTGGCTTTTCTTTCAAAAATCTTTGATGAATTATTAAAAAAGTTTACACGGGTTGTGACTCAAGCAGCCTGAAGTAATTTTTAACGCAGAATCCAAAAATGGCCGCAGAACTGCTATTGCACTTCAAGAAATTGCAATATTATAAAGGAGAAAAACAGAACTTTACTGTAAAATTTAGACCAATGTTCGAAACTTTTTCTTTAGAACTCAATCTGCTTGGGTCTAAAAATTTGTGTGAATTATGTAAAAATCGTTAATTATGAATTCATAAGATAAAACTAGATTTTAATCGGGAGATGTTTTAGAATTGGAAAAGGAAATATTGAATATCCGTAGACTTTGCTTGTTGAATATCGGTATTGTCAAAATTTGTATGGATTAGATAGTATTTATATTTAGAATGATGCATGTTTTTCCATTTTTACATGATATCCCTTACAGTGAGAGTTTCTTGATGGCCTTTTCTTTCTATTGAGCTTATTAGACTACTTTAAATTACATAATATTACTTTGAGAACCTGACTGTGCAGCCGGCAGATAAATATTTTCAAATACGTAGTTTGAAAGTTTATCCCACAGTTTTTCGTTCAGAGCTTCCTCCCATTTTTTAGCAGATATTTGGGAAAGTGTGACGACCTCATCCAATATTTCGCCTTTCGCTTTGTCAAACAACTCGTCGCGACCAGATTCACGTAATCTAAAATAATTGATTATTCGCATGAGAGATGTTCTGGAAAATATTTTGTTTCTTACCTTGGAAAATTGTTTTTCCACTCGGTTTCCAAATTAAACCGCGTCGCTTTAAATGCATCTGCTTGTTGTTCAATTGTCTCACGCACCATTTTCCAGAAACGATCTGAAACCGCCAAACTGAGATTTCTGCTCGTCACCTGATGTGGCATTATAACACCACGACGACTAGAAAAAAATACATAATACAAAAAATGTGTAAATTTATGTTCGAATTTGAAAACTATTAAACATACTGGAAAAGTTTGGAATTCTTAAAGAAATCTTCTTCATACTGTCGTATGGCATCTATACTGTCATCTTTACGTCCACGGCCCGTCACAACAGCATAGTATCCTAATGCTTTCATTGGAAAGAGTTTGCCTGAGAGTATTTTTCTAATCTGTAAACGAATGTATTAAATTTTAAATAAAGGAATATTTTAGCGTATTCCTTACTCTGTCCGGATCTGCAAGTTCCTCTGCCAGATCAACTTTCGTAAGAACGAATATTGTACGTCGACCCAATGGATCACATTGCATGACCAAATCTGTTACATTACTCCGTTCTGCATCTACAGAACCATCTTGAATACACAAAATAATTGCATTGGGATTGCTCATATAATGCTTGGTCATCTGGTGTATAGAATCTTTGGTGTCCGATGCCATATCGACTGTCATTGTCTTAAATTTTTTGTTTTTAATATATGTTTGAGAAAAATAAAGAAAAGAAATGTACCGAGATTATCCCTGGTAGATCAACAAGCACCATACGCTGCAGGCCTGGCCCCTTTACTGTCATTGAAATCACTTCGTTGCTCACTGTTTTTCCACCACGTACAGACGCTCGCATGCGAAACTCGACCTCCCGACGTAAATCTGATAAATCGGATTCTTTAGTAAGATCATATTCGCGGTCCGAGTCTCTAAACTGCGCCACATGGTATGGACCCTCGGCTAATGTTACTTTAACTGGCGCACGCGTCATCATTTCGCCACTGCCACGAGGAAAAATGCGCGCCTTTGCGATAGACTCGAGCACCGAAGTTTTACCGCTGCTCTGATCGCCTACAACAACAACACGCGGCAGGTGATCGGCCATTGTATAGCTCGTATCATAGCCAGAAAGCTCATCCAACACTTCCGAGTACATGTCGATTAAAGACTTTTTTATGCGCTTTGTATTTGTCTTTTTGTTAGTTTTAAGTATCAGATACTGTTGCCGAAGTTCTCGATTTTCTTTTTCCATTTTTTCTAGCTCTTTTTGGTATTTGATTTGTACATTCATTATTTCAGTCTGCAGGGTCTCAATTTGTGATTGTAGAGTGTCTGTAAAGATAGAATACTTAAGATAAATACTATACTGCTTATATATCGCCAAAAATAAAAACAAAAATATAATAAATACAATAATAATAATAGAAACATTACCATATTTTTTGCGACTCTCCTCGGATGAGATACCAAGCGCGGCAACAGTTGTTTTGGATTTAATATCTTCTTTTGCTGCAAAATAAAAATATTTAAGTAATAAAACTACGCATAAACATCACGAAAAAAATCTCCCACTTCAAATTTAAAATGATTGATTTTAAAATGCGCTTATGTACGTAAACATACTTTCAATTATTTGTGTTCCTTGATAATCTGCTGCTTCAATAGCATCATCCAACCGGTTATCAAACCATTTCCGCCACTCCGCTATTTTATCTTCGCCGAGTTGTTTAAGTTTTGGATCTGAATGCGAAAACAAACCAAACCCCGAAAACATTAAAAACAAACTTTTGAAGTTTAAAGCAGTAAAGAGACGCTTGCAGCTACTATATATTAAAATAAATGGTGGAATTCGGCAGACATGATATATTAACATGATAATTTTTTGAGTTTTGTGTTAAAGTGAAACCATAGAAACAATAAAAATGAAAACTACGCGCATAGCGAGAACTAGAGCGCTACACCAAAAATCCTTTTTAAAGTGAGAGAAAATTTTCAACCTATTATCTTACCTATCTCAATTACATCCTTAACCACACTGCCCACTTCAATTAATTTGCGTGAGAACTGACTCCATTTTTCTCCCTGCGGCAATGCGTCTTCCAGCCATTTAAGATCGGGCAGACCGTCTTTCCAGTCTTCATATTTCTGAAATGCAAAACCAGTATGTCAGTTATTGATATTATATAACCAAAATACAAAAAAGCTTACTTTACTCAGGGAAACACCTCCGCCTATAGCGCCGCCTAGAACAATGTACCGCAGTTTCAATGCACCACGCAGGATGCGCACAACCAGCATTCCGTAGTTTCTGCGAGACGACGGAGGTATGGTCCAGCCTCTATGTTGATTAGGCGCAAGCAATAAAGCATTACGAGTGCCATTTGGAATTTGATTTTGCCATTGTCCTCCGGCATTTCGTTGCCCGGTCAACGTGCTGCAGCTGACGATCCTGGTTGTGTGGACAACGGCTTTTTTCGCTGTACGACGCCTGGGATAAATCCACAAGAAAAAATTTCAGATGACGGCATAATATGCTTGGTTAATGTAAATGTATGTATAGGCATGTATGTATGTGGTGTTGCGAGTGCAAATGTTGAAATGCTTACCGATATGCATTTTGGTAACTCAATCGTAGCATAGTTTCTGCAATTAGTTGGACGCTATAGCTTTCAAATCTGTTTTATGGATTGTTTTTATTAAATTACAGTTTTCATAAGAACTATTTTCACCCGGTGTGAAGTAACAACAACAAGAACAACCGGAACAGTATGAATATGAAACAACTGAAAGGGATGAAACATATACTATTTTGTTTAAGACCTATTTTCACAGCTTTTTTTTCAATAAAATTCGACTGAAAATGAGAACAAAATTATGTTTATATACGACCTGTCTCATTTTACTTTATCTTCCTGTCATGTTCAGTGGTGATTTTTAGTATAATGTCAAAGAAAATTTAAGTAAAAAAATTAAAATCTACTTAGGGCCGTTCTCATTACTTAGAAATACATTAGAGAATACGAATTGGCAAGATATGCTATTGGCGGATTAATATTGAGTAGTGCATGTCACGACTTTACAATTGTAATAAATCGATTTTGAATAGCCATGGAGTATATTTCGAATTTTTCTGTTATCGTTTAAAATCGGTCCCTTTTTGTCTATTATTTCGATTTTTATAATTCGATCATTTTTGTCTGTAATCGATTATTTTCGTCTTATTTATCGGCCAGCTTCAAAATGCTGAAGAGGTTGACAGTCCATTAAATTGCACATTGTCAACGTATAATATTTGTAAATTAGGAAAAAAAAGAACGGCCCTTAGCGTAATTTCGTCTAAAAATATAATTAGTCAATAGCTTTAAAGTCCTTGCGTAATAATGCTTATCGTTGTGTTGGTATTTGCTTAACGAAATATGAACTGAACAACTTTAAATCCTGTGCTATTGCGCAGAAACTATTAAATCGCTATACTTTGCGAATTAAATTTTTACAGCCACAAGTCCGACTGCAGTTCATAAAAAAACATTTTAGTTCAGTTTGAATTATAAAATAATAATTTCTTTGAGCTGATTCATAAGAAGCATACCATATTGCGCCAATTTAAACAGTATTATTTAGTATTTAGAACAATATTCAATATTTTTACAGTTTTGTATAAACAAAAAAATCGATGGATTACCACAATCAGCTGATCAGTAATTCCGTTTTTGATCTCAATGTAAACAAAAGTATATCAATTAGGAACCCCAAAAAGTATATATATATATATCTATATATATATATAGATCTAGCAATGTCCGTTTGTCCATCCGTCCATCGTATGTTTGAACAGTGAGATCTCAGAAATTATAAAAATTAGAACCTCTTTTTAGATTTCTGTGGATCGCGCACAGATCTAGTGTATTTAGTTTTTGAATGCCATCAAAAATATAATCAAAATTCACGTTTTTCAATGTAAACCAGCTGATCATTTTTTTCTTGATTTTATTTACATTTTATATTTTTTTTTTTAAATTTTATCTTTTATATTTTCAGAGTTCTCGTTGTTCAAACATACGAAGGACAGACTGACATGGCTAGATCGACCCCTTATGGGGTCTGCCACTCCTCTTTCTGCCTGTTACATAGATTTGCACAAATTTAGCATGCCCTTGGCCTTAAGTGCAGGGTACATATATGCGAAAATGCACCAAAAAATACCAAGATGAACAATCTTTCTATACAGTTGTAAAGATTCCATAAACAAACGACAAACATAACGTTAACATGTAATAATTCATTCAGTTCAAACAAAACGTTTTCCGATCCGCGCTTTCAGATGCATTACGTCAATTTAACTGTTAAAGACGTTAGTGCGATAGGAACCAATAATGTAGATAAAGTGGCATTTCAACATAATATATAAAATCCATGATATCCTTAATAGGCGACAGCACGTTGCAGGAAGTGTATGAACATTTGTATTTATTTGAAATTTCCGCTATGATGTCACCTGTTTTATTAATTTTTCTTTTGACGACAGCTATCAACCAAAATAAGGGACGACAACAAAAAATAGTAAAGAATTAACAACAATTGCTTGTTTCAAACAACAAATCCGCAGGATATGAAAAATCCGTCTAATGGAAACGATACATAAAATATAGTACAAAAATTTGAATTCGAGGTGGCTTCCTTTCGTTGCGTTGTTAGGTATAACAAACAATTGTATAGTATTTAACTGAAGCTGTTTCGGCTTTTTCTTCATTTAATAATATATAGTACTAGCTGTAATATGGCGCTGCTTGGACTCTATAAACTATTTTGTTATATAAATTTATTCACTTACATATGTGCGTGGAGCCAGACCCACTCTGGATTTTGTATGTTGAGTTGTTATTAGTCTCAAGAACATACATATATGCAGAATCAGCAGTAAATCACATTATAAGGCCATTATTACATTATCATTTCCACAGTATAATAAGTATAAATATACTCGTACATATAACTAAATATATTAAATAGCAGGCGTTTTATATATTTCATTCATTTCGGTAATTTCTAAACGAATATTGCATTTAATAGGTGATTAGACTTAGGTTAAAATAAATTAAATTATTTAGAATATTTAAGCGTATTATAGACGAATACAATAACGCTACATCTATATTAACACTATATTAAAATATGTGTATATGTATATGTATATGTATGTATGTATGTATATATATATATATATATATATATATATATATATATATATATATATATATATATATATATATATATATATATATATATATATATATATATATATATATATATATATATATATATATATATATATATATATATATATATATATATATATATATATATATATATATATATATATATATATATATATATATATATATATATATATATATATATATATATATTTCCGATGTTTATGTGATTACTAGCACTTTCATAATTAAGAAAAATTGACGACAGGGAAAAATTTTCCTAGCCTTCTTATTTTTTTCATGGTTACAAAACATTTGGAGCCGGTATTTTGTATTGCTTTGGTAAGGCTTTTATCCTCTAAAATCAAATCGATTTCCTCGATCGATTTAAGATTATAAATATCTTTTGGTGTTTTATTTGCTTTTTTGTTGTTATTTTTATAGTTCTTCGTTTGACGCACACTTAGAGTGGTATTGCCAACAAAATTTACTTTGATGTCGCCGTTATCAGTTTCGACATGGTCGTTCTTGTTTGCCAGCCCTAACTCCGTTTCCTCGTCACATTCCTCTCTAATTTCGGCCACAGAGAATGTATTAAGATTAAAGAGCGAGTTTCTTTGCTCGATATGTGATGATTCAAAAGCCTCTGTGATTCGATCAAGCGATTGCGATTCGCGTATCCGCTGCCGACGGGTCGTGTTCTCAATTGGTAATTCAAGTTTGTCGGCTTGCTGTAGGTACCTATCACCGTGATGGTCTCTATTCTGTTTCTTGCTCTTTTGTGTATGTGATTTTCCTGTTTCTTCTGTTTTACTTGGCTGAAAAAGAAATAAATTGAAAATAAAGTACATAATAAATCTCACACAACGAACAAACCTTCTTGCAATGTCCATCATTTTTGCCGCTTACATTAGATCCGCTATTCGAAATTAAATTTGAAGCATTACTGTGTGACCCAGCTCCAGGATATAATTGATCCTGAGAGTCGCTTGAGTCATCATGCGAATCTCGTCTGTATGTTCGGAATCGTGTGGGGGTATCGCCAACAAACTTGTTTATTTTTTTCTTATTTCGAGTCTTTGTATCATCATCAGAAGCCTCAGAACTACTACACGATGGCGTCCGTATTTTATTTAGTTTTGTCCGTCGATGCGTCAACACAGGATTCTTGCTGCTGCTTGGCAGGGGCTTTAACTTGCCAATCTCTAATTCCTTAAGACCTCGCAGTGCGTCATCACTATCTTTGGCCACATTGTCATGCTTGTCAATTTTGTTAAGCTTTTCAGCCAGCGTTGCATCCATAGACACAACGATTTTCGTGCGCACTTGCGTTGGCATATCTGGAGTTCGTAGTGCACTTTCTTGTACCGAACGATTTAGTCGCCCATCTGATATTGACTCGCGATGTGTAACAGCAATTTTGAGTTCATTCCCAATGTCTGAGTTTTCATTGGCAGACTCTTCTTCATCCTCCTCTCTTACTATACTGCACTTTCTGATACGTTTGTCCTACAATTGAGAGACTATTACTAATTTACTTGTTAAACCAGTAAAATAAATTATAATATATCATTGCTTCTTGATAGTAACGTCAAAATTTAAATATAGTCTAGCATATTAATGTATTTAAATGCTTAAGACTAATAAACCGCTGAAGATATAAAGCTAATATCAAGAAATAAAGATGCATCACTTCGAAATTCCCTGCTGCATTTCATGCTCAAATGCAATAAATAATTTTTTTTTTTTTTTAAACATAACTATATTAACATACGACTATATTATACCCTGTACACGTCATATATCGGCTCGTTTTGACACGCTGATATAATAATACATATTTTTTTCAGAGGGTATTAAAAAAATTGTTCTTTGTACAATGTATAAAAAACAAGTAAAAATAGAATAATCATGTGTTTACGGCTGCGAATTTTAAGGGTACATAGCCAAATTGTGGCGTGGCATACAAAATTGCTGCTTTTGGTGCAGGGTATAACAAGTAAGATTAATATACTTTTATATACAGATATAAACATTGAAACTCCGTCTTTTGTTTTATCCCATCAGACAAACGAACATATCTATAATGACTTAGCTTCTGATGCTGATTAGGAATATATATATCTGGCACGCATCCTTCTGACTTTTACATACATTCGCAGAAACCTGCGTAAACGGTATAATAATTTATACTATTCACATGTATGTGTGAATATAAAATTTAATACGGTCTGGATACATAGACTTTAAATGCGAGTATATTTTCCGTTTTGAAATACGAAAATATGCATGTACAAAAAAATTAATTAAAATAGTTATTTATATGGTCATAGTGATCTTATACAGTTGATGGTTTAAAAACTTGAAAAAAAAACCATTTCTGCCGGCAATAAAATTCGGTTGGATTCAAATTTCTATAACTTTTGAGATGTAAATTGTTCAGAACTGTTCCGTAATCAACTTTTAAACTATTGCCTACTTCGATGAAATATATATATATATAAACTATGAAGTAAATTCTTTGAATTTTATATATTGGTTCGTCCAAGTAGGCAATACGCTTATAGACTTAATAACAGATATGACATTGAAATCTAGGATTTAATGTGAAAAAAATTAACTAAAGATATCGTCAAGTCGTGAAAATGGCCTTTAATCTACAAACATTGAAATTTAATCCAGGGTACATGCCACTAATATAATATAATTTTGTATGGGGGCTACCCCTTAAAGGGTGGTTGGCATATTCATTTAATACTGAGTCAGTGAGTCAAAATATACAAATATGATCCATCTCTTCTAGTCTCCGAGATTTGTTCAAACAGACGTCTACATCGACCGATATCTTCCGATGCTGATCAAGAATGTATATACTTTATAGTTACTGTTCTGCCGTTTATATACATTTGCACTTAATAAACTCTTTTGACCTTTGGGTACAGGGTATAAAATTGCATACAAGAACGAATAGTGGGCAATGGGATATACGATCTAGCAAACTATCACGGTACTTTTTATGAACATCTTAAGATAACTCTCAGTGTATCATATGTCATATCATATATCATATGGGGTTCGATGCTTTCTTTAATATGTGAAAAACTAGTATAAAAAAAAACACCCACGCACCGTTTTTCCGTCAACCACCAACTGTGGCGGGGAAGTTACATTTATGCTTTTAGGTAATACAACCTTAGCACTTTCTGTTGGTTTGTCTGTCGATGATTTTTGATTGACATCTGCTGATCTACAATATACAATAATTAAAATTAATATTATTAATTGATATGTTGCGGTAAACTAACCCTAATGTCGCTTGATCAATAACACGTTGCTTTTGTACTTGCTCTTCGCGGCGTTTTCTCAAGCGCATTTCTGCCAGTAAAAAGTATGTGGCCGTAATATGATTGTACTTATTCTTATCCAATGCCCTATAAATGATTTGAATATTAAAATATTATCTGAAATACATATGCATCGTAACCTACTGCATTATTTCTTCCTTGGACGCAATATTGCCGTTGATCATTTTCTGTATGATGAAAGCGTGATCCTCCTCACTTAACTGTTGCCGGCTCACGAGTGGTAAATGAGTTTCACCGCTTACTGAATCAAGTAAATCGCCCTCT
The DNA here is from genome assembly GCA_035044765.1 of Leucophenga montana. NCBI lineage: Eukaryota > Metazoa > Arthropoda > Insecta > Diptera > Drosophilidae > Leucophenga > Leucophenga montana. Next base: position 38,901 of record JAWNNQ010000929.1, on the reverse strand, counting down.
TGCAACCATGGATCAATGGCTATTTGTTCGAGAGTTGCACGCTTTTTTGGATCACGTACCAGCATTGTTGAAATTAGGTGACGACAGTTTTGAGTTACATGTGACGGCAATGAATACTTGCAGTCCATAATCATGGTAAGAGTCTCAGAATCGTTAGCTTTCTCAAATGGTGGTTGTCCACAAACGAGCATATAAAGGATAACACCCAGCGACCAAATATCTAAAACCATGGAAAAATTAGGATTTTTCATGTGTTCGCTTGTTCCACTTACCTACTGCCGGTGCATCGTAAGAGTCTCCCAAAAGTATTTCAGGTGCCGAATATGCCAAACTACCGCAAAATGTTTCTAATTTTTGACCAGGTGAAAACTTATTACTAAAGCCAAAGTCGGTCAGTTTTACCAAGCCAAGCTTTTCAAAAAATACAACGTTCTCCGGTTTTAAGTCTCTAAAGATTAAAAATGATAGTTGCTAGCGTTATTTACGACAATGTAATCGAACTCACCTATGCACGACATGCAACTGATGACAATAAGTGATAGCTTGCAAGATCTGACGGAAATATTTACGTGCTAGATCTTCGTTGAGTCCCGACTCGTGTTTCATTATGTAATCGTACAGATCACCACCATCTCCAAGTTCCAGCACCAAATACAGTTTTGTCTGTGTATCAATGACCTCGTATAAACGCACGACGTTCGGATGCTGCACCAGCTTCATGCATCTGGAAGTATACGAAAAAAATAAAACTCATATTCAAAACTCACTCTTAAAACTCGACTTACCGTACTTCCTGAAATAAATGCGCTTTCGACACCTCATCCAATTTAGTTTTATCTACCACTTTTACGGCTACCTTAGCGCCCGTAAAAACATGCCTGGCCAGCTTTACCACAGCGAAGTGCCCAGAACCTAACGTTTCTTCCAGATCATAGAGACCTGCGATTTTCGATGTTTGGGCTGCGCCAGCCTCTAGCGTCATAGCGATTTATTCTAACAGCGTCAGGCGTGTATGTATCTAACAACGCTTGTCCAATAAATACAGTCACGTTTTGTCTTTGATCGATATATTGGTTGTACTAGAAAATCACTTAACAACATAGAGCCGTTTAGTCGTGCGTTCCGCTTACTTGGTTGAAGTTCTGTGTACGGGTCGATTCCTTTGGGCTTCACCAGCCTCTAGCGTCATATCGAATTTTTTCTAACAGCGGCAGTCGTGTATGTATGTATCTAACAACGCTTATCCAATTAATACACTCACTTTTTACATTGGCTCAATATATGGGTTGTTTTAGAAAAGAACTTAACAATAGAGCCGTTCGTTCATAGTACGTTCCTTACTTAGTTGAAAACCCGCGTACAGGTCGATTCCTTTGACGATGCAACACAACCATGAAACTCACATTTCAATGCAATATCATGTATCCCTATTACACTAATCATGAAATCCTATAATATCTTTCTATATAAAAATGTGTGAGTGCGAAGGAGAAGAGAAATAATAAAATGATTTCAGTGTACCCCAATTCGAAATGCAACATAATCCCGCAAAACGGTAAATTCGCCAATTGGAAAAAAACTCAAAACTTTAATTTGTAAATTCACTCAAAACGGTAAATTAAATTGTCTATTTGGAAAAAAAAACTCAAAATCAGATTCACTCAAATTTGTTCTTTACAATTTTTGCAAATTTTTGTTGTTTTTGTTTTACTTAACCGTTCTGTTTTTTTTTTCTCATGTAAAAAGAAGTAGGAATAAAAACAACAATAATAACATTTTAGCGAATATATGCATATATGTATGATTTGTTTGTTCTTGTTGGTTGTTTTTTTTTTTGTCAATTACAGTAAATAACAAAAATAAAAGAAATAAAAAAATTATATTTTTTTTAAATGTCTGCATTCACCTGAAAGCATTTTTTCCAGCATTTATAATTTTTTATATTTATTTTATTTAAATTCAGGCTTTTTTTTTTTTGTTAAATTAATTTAAAAAAAAATTTTAATATAAATAAACTATAAAAAAATAAAAAAACTAAATAATAAAGAAACTATTAATTCATTCAAAAGCATTGCTGCAAAATTTTGAGTTTTTTGCGCTGCTTTGTTTTTTCTTTTCTTATCTTTACAAGTATATTTTTGTTTTTGTTTTTACTTTTGTGTATTTGTACTCCGATATTTTAATGTGACATAGTAGAGCCTTATTTTGTTTTCTAGACTGAGCTTAGAACGGGGACCAAGAAACCATAACATGCGCTGTGTTTTAATGTTCAGCTCAGGGAACTGCAGCTGTGTACGCAATTTCGTTCACAATGCCTCATCTCTACTACGCAATTCGAATAGAAACTCAAATGCAATAACAACGTCGCCACTCTCACACAAAACGAACATGACCATTTACTGTTGGAGTACATTTGTGAGTGCATGTTTTTGTACATGGCTTCATGCTGAAGTCTTGCTGCTTGTTCGCTTTGGCTCGTGCTCGCGCTCAGCATTTGCAGTTCCCTGGTTCAGCTGTTTTCTTTTTGCTTTTATGTGATTTTTCCAAGTCAGTCTTTTGCCTAATGTCACGCCTAGATATTTTATAATGTCGCACAATGGTATTAATTTATTATTAAATCTGATTCGAGGACTAGAACTTCTTCTGAGCGTTAAAAGTATGTGTGCTGACACCTCTGCATTTACTGTTATATTCCAATTTTTCATCCATGTTTCTATACGATGCATTTGAAGTATTACAAGACGAATTGCGGCAATGACAAAAAAATCACTGACTTGATGAACTCCAGAGTGTATAGCTTTTTATAAGAGTGGGTTTCTTCGCATCTTACGTAAAAATATCTCTCCTTCAAATAAGATTGAAGGAAATGGAATTGCTTTATCTTAAAAAGACTTCTAGCAATAGGGGATTTTGAGTATAATCGATTTGTACATGGGGATTAGACAAAATCATTTTAGTCAAAAATTTCTATAATGGAAAAGCTGCGCACGATTCTAATTTTATGATTTTAAAATAATCATAAAATTAGAATATCGAAATATTATTGCAAAGAAACTGGGGTGGCTTAAGAGAGAATGACAACGTGCAGGTGAAGATCGTATTTCACTTGCTTAAGCTAATTTAGGTTAATATGGTGTTGTACACATAAATGTATAAATTAGGCGTGCGAAGCAAAAAATTATTTAATTGCACAAATCGTTTTCTAATCAATGAAATTGTTCCGCAATTGTTGTTAGATAATATATATTTATAGTTTGGAATACGGCCCTAAACCTGCTTACATAAAAAATATTGTACTTATGGCCTGTTGTCGCATACAACAGAAATTGAATTCAATACATTAACAACTGAAACTAAAACACAATTTTAGAATTTGTCGTCCGCAGCAACAGAAACTGAATTCAGTACATCACCAACTGAAGCTGAAAGAAGTACTTTTGACTTCTTTCTGTTACTGCATGACAGAAAATGAGCTGTTTTGCCAATCACTATTTGCAACACTCGCATTAGCAACACGAGTTTTTCGAGTTGTTGATGTTTTTTGTTAGTTTCAGTTCAGTTTATGCGGCAGCCCCCCACTGAAACTGAATAAATGTACAACAGAAACTGAAAATCAGTTTCGTTTCTGTTGTATGCGACAACAGGCCTTCAATTTTAAAATTAACGCTTCGCAAGTACCATAACTGAGCATTGTCCAGCACTTTAAAAGTCAGAATCATCGTCGCTCAGGTTGGCAGCTTTCGTTTACATTTTTGGTGTGCAATTTTTTTTGTTTCTAAAAGAGACAAGAAGGCAAGGAAACGAACGCCGCTTCTTTACGTCCTATGATAGACATGAGAAAAATTCTATTTGCCTAGTTATTTGGTTCCGTATACGAAAAATATCAAAGGAAGCAACAAACCGTGCATTCTGCTTTATGCTCATTGCAAGCAAGAAAGGCAAGTGCAAATTAAAAATTCTGCTAACTTCAGCAACTTACGGGGTTGGCGTACACATTTTAACCAACTCGATCGTACTTACCTTACTTACTTCTGTATCACTCTAAGTCGAGCAGTCGCGACGCTCGTAATTCGGCTCTTCAACGCAGCCGCAAACTATGAGCGCCGCCAAGAAATATAAACCTATGGAACCAGTCGAATTGCAGGATACCGAAAACTATAATACTTGCCTTAAGAAGCCCGATACTCATTTCAACCAAACTGCGACGTCTACTCGCAGTGCATTTGGAGCGCAGAATATGAATTCAGCAACAGCCTCTTCGTCCACGAAGCGGACCAATAACAATGGTACAAACGAAAAGCGTGCCAATTTCTCGATGCTCGATGCAAATCACATGGGAAGCGAAGTGCGGTCGACTACATCTACCTCAAACTACTTTAATAGGATGGGTGCCAACAGCGCCAGTAAACCTGGAGATGTTAAGAAAATAGTTATAAAAAACTTTAAAGGTATGTAACAAAAACCTTTTATAGCGACAGAGTCAATTAATGTGAGTTTTTCTTTTTATTTTAGCTAAACCTACACTGCCGGAGAATTATTCGGAGAAAACATACGAAAAACTTGAAGAGGCTGTCGTCGCCATACAACTCTCAAAACCCATTGGATATTCACTGGAAGAACTCTATCAGGCGGTTGTTAATATGTGTAGCCACAAGATGGATGCACAGCTTTATAACAAGCTCACAGAACTAACAGAGTCGTACGTTAAACGAAATGTCGACTCATTCACTGGTAGTAGCATGGATAAATTGGTAAGCTTTTTATTTATTGCGTTCTCTATCAATTAATGTTTTTGTGTTGTAGGTTTTTCTTAAAAAAATTAACGGATGGTGGTTAGCCTTCTGCCAACAAATGATAATGATTCGGAGTATATTTCTCTATATGGACCGTACATATGTACTGCAGAATTCAGCAGTGCACTCTATATGGGACATGGGATTAGATCTTTTCCGCATACATATTGCGCAGAATAATCTAGTGCAAAAGCGCACTGTGGATGGTCTGTTGGTGCTGATCGAGAAAGAACGCATGGGCGATTCAGTTGATAGGGGACTTCTTAAAAGTCTGGTGCGCATGTTGTGCGATCTTCAAATCTATACATGCGCATTTGAAGAGAAGTTCCTAAATGCAACCAATCAGCTGTATAAAGCTGAAGGACAACGAAAAATGCAAGAACTTGAGGTTCCTGAATATTTACTACATGTCGACAAGCGCCTGGCCGAGGAAAACGAACGATTGTTACACTATTTGGACTCGAGCACTAAGTATTAAAAACCATAAGTTTTATTTTTTTAAATTAAAAGGTTGCATTGACAGTACTTTCATTTCAGACACCCTTTAATTTATAATGTGGAGAAAGAGTTACTTGCCGAGCACTTAACTGCAATTCTGCAAAAGGGCTTAGATATGCTTTTAGAGGAGAATAGACTTAGCGATCTAATGCTACTATATAGCTTACTTAATCGAGTAAAAAATGGAACTTCAGAGTTATGCGGTAACTTTAACGGGTTTATAAAGGTTTGTGGACTTTAATTTGACATGAAATTGAAATTGTATGCTAAATTGACGCAAATGGTTCAGAAAAAAGGGCGTACTATTGTCATCGATCCAGAAAAGGATAAGAGTATGGTGCAGGACTTACTTGACTTTAAGGACAAGTTGGACGTAATTGTACGGAGGTGCTTTGAGCACAACGACAAGTTTACTAATTCGTTGCGGGAAGCATTTGAATTTTTCATCAATCAACGCGCAAATAAGCCTGCCGAGCTTATAGGTATGTAAGAATTTAGTATTGCATTCAATTGAAGTCTTCATTGAAACATGTTCTATAAAGCGAAATACGTGGATATGAAATTGCGCGCTGGTAACAAAGAGGCAACCGAGGAGGAGCTGGAACAAATTTTAGATAAAATCATGGTTCTTTTTCGATTTATACATGGCAAAGACGTTTTTGAAGCTTTCTATAAGAAGGTAAGGTTTTCATCTTTTTGACAGGAACCTACTATTACTGAGTAATTTGTAATTTCAGGATTTGGCCAAACGCTTGCTGGTAGGTAAATCAGCCTCAGTTGATGCAGAGAAAAGCATGCTGTCGAAGTTAAAACAAGAATGTGGCGGTGGATTTACTTCAAAGCTGGAGGGCATGTTTAAGGATATGGAACTCAGCCGAGACATTAATATTTCCTTCAAGCATCACGTCGGTAATCTGGATCGCGAGATAACTAACATTGATCTAACAGTTAACATACTTACGATGGGTTATTGGCCAACTTATCCTCCTACGGAAGTTACAATGCCGCCGCAATTTGTAACACCACAACAGGTATTTAACAAATTTTACCTAGCCAAACATAGTGGACGTAAACTTCAGTGGCAACCTACGCTGGGAAACTGTGTACTCAAGTCGCAGTTTGATGGGGTAAGTAAAAAATTAACTTCGCAAAATATGCTCTACATTTTCCAAATTACAGGGACCGAAAGAACTTCTGGTGTCTCTATATCAAGCATTAGTTCTTTTACTCTTTAATGATAAAACCACATTAAGCTATGAAGAAATATTTGCAGCGACCAACATTGAGGTAAACGTCTAAACAGTTCAAAAATAATACACACATTATCAAACAACCATACCCCGTCCCTTCTAAAATCACTACCAAACAATTAATCGGGAACATCGGGGAAACTTTTTTTTTATAATTTCAGAGCGGTGAACTTCGAAGAACATTACAGTCGTTGGCGTGTGGTCGTGCACGTGTTATCGCTAAAACGCCGAAAGGTCGCGAGGTTGTGGATAAAGATCAGTTTCACTATAATAACGAATTCACTAACAAGTTGTTTCGCATAAAAATTAATCAAATTCAAATGAAGGAAACGGTATGTTATTTGGAAATTTAATCTTTTCCAATCATAATTATTTCTAATTTATCTAGACGGAAGAACAAAAGGCTACAGAGGAGCGCGTCTTCCAAGATCGCCAATACCAGATTGATGCCGCAATAGTGCGCATTATGAAAATGCGAAAAACGCTTAGTCATAATCTTCTCATCGGTGAACTTTTTAATCAATTAACGTTTCCTGTTAAGGTGAGTTATATATGCAATTTCACTCAAAAAGATAAAAAAAGTAAACTTTATGTTCCATGCTAGCCTGCTGATCTGAAGAAACGCATTGAATCGCTTATTGACCGCGACTATATGGAGAGGGACAAGGATAATCAAAATCAATATAACTACGTAGCATAAAAATGCGACAAACGATTTTTCAGCGTTCGGTATTTATTATTTTCTCGATTAATGAAATGAAGCCCTCAACCGAACATACCGATTGTTTGCATATACTTTGTTCGTCCTTAAGAAAAACTAAATCGGGGGGAAAAAACTAATACGAATCGTATCGTTTAAGTTTTGTAATCGTGTTTAGTATTCTAAATAGTTAACGCGAGAAACCTCTGTCAACCTTTAATAAGTTACCTTACAAAAAATGTTGTGCGTAATTGTAAAGAAAAACGCTGTCATGCAATGCATACATGAACACAATTAATAAAAACGTCGTATTCACCGTTTAAATATCTTAAACTATAATTTATTGCTTCTATCTCTAAGAACATTTCAAACTCAGTTCTATTATTTAAGTTCGTCATCAGCCCTGGACGTATGGATATAGTACTGAAAAAATAAGAATGAGCTATATTCCAGGTGCTCGACTATATTATACCAAGTATAAACTTTTGCTAATTTGCCTTCAAATTTTGGTTTCTACAAAGTAGGCTACACAATCAAGGGAATCTATAAATTAGAACTAATGTTTCAAAAAAAATTTACAACAAATTTAGCACTTCAAAAAAAAAAAAAAACAAGAGAAAATGATTCCAATTTTATATGCGACGTAATTTTTTTTTTATATGTTGCCTATTTGGAAAAGCGGAAAAAACACTTTTGAACTGAACAAAAATGCTGCTTGAACTTTCCCCGGTCCCCCTACCTTGGTATAATTACCGACTCAATAAAGATTTGGAAAATTTATTTTGCGCCTGATGCGGCATGAATTAAAATATGCCTATTGTACAACCACTGTAAAACTGAATTTCAGTCGACGTTGACTGACTTGAAGTGTTTTTTTGTTTCCATTCCAATGATGGCTAAGCTATCGTATTAAGTTTCTATTAGCTCAGTAAGCAGCTTAAGTCATTTTTATTCGTTTTAAAGCTTTTTTTTTTGTTTCACTTTCTGTCTTGCTCTCATCGTGTTTCCCTCTACATTTCCCTACTTGCCATTCATGCTGCAGGAAACGTAGCGTGGCGGGAGTAATTCCAATCGTGGCATGGTTCTAGTTTTATTTCCTTCCAGGGTTGTCGGCATCATGTGTTGGAACAGAGAAAATCGTGCGGTTGCGTCTAGGCCTAGTTTTGTTGTTAGTGTTTTTTTCAACGATGAAGCGCATTTTTACTTGAATGGATGCGTTAACAAACAGGGATGATAGTGACAGTGAATTCAGACTGATATGTGAACATGTTGAACAAATTTTTTTCCACTTCTTGATGAATTGGACTTACTTGGTACCAACAGGACGGAGAACCGGCACACTTCAAGAGCATCGATGACTGTTTTGAGGGAACACTTCCCGGAGCGCCTCTTCTCAATAAGGTACAATTTGGAGTGACCAGCCCAGCCCGCTTCCCCAATTTGGTACCGTGCCTTTATTGTTTATGGGATTTTAAGAAAAAAAAAAGGAGAGACTAAATATCCAAACTTGAAGTCTATATCTCTTATAGTCTAATAGATCTGTTTGTCCAAACAGACCGGCATGTTTATATCGGCTCGTCTTCCGATGATGATCAAGATTAGTCACAATGTTTGTAACGCCTTATACACTGCCGCTCACTTAAATAAGAACACGACTAATTTTGTTTTAGAAAATATGCTTTATTTTACCGCCCTTTCTCACTTTGTCTTTAAAGTACCGTTCATTAAGCTATTTTTAGTTCATTAAGCTATTTTGTTTAAAATTACCTCATAGAGACGATTGGGTAAGGAACCATAAAGTTATTTAATGTAAAGTTGGTAGATAACATTAGAAACTTCAGACCAAGCAGATTTAAAAGTATTAATGTTGTTTTATCCTCAATTCTTCAAAGTCTTCCAGATTCGTACACTTTCCTTGTTAGCCATCCCCAAGCTTCTCTATAATATTGAGATCTTGGATCCAATTTTTAACTGGTCTGGTGATATGGACTGGTGCATTATCGTGTTTGAAACACCATTTCAAAGGTCCCAACACATTTTTTAACTCCGGGAAAGTTCTTTCCAGTACTAGTTAATAAGCTACAGCATTGATTTTAGAGATCAGAAATTGGAGTTCGCATGTTCTATAATATGAAAGCACTCCCCAGACCATTACACCACCTTCTCGACTATGGTGACGATTTAGAAAATGTTGTTCCTTACGCAAATTATGAAAATAAAAGTTACATCCGTTCGGGCCATCTAAGTTTTTTTTTAAGTTTCAGTCTTTTTAGGTGATCAGCATCCGCTTCACTGTTGAAATACTTGCAAATTTTTTTAAGCCCTATTTTTTAGATATCTGGCTGAATGCCGGTATTTAAGCTTTTTTTGGTCCAAGTTTATATGAAAAGCTTTTTTAGATGTCAATGTAAGCTTTAAATTCTATATGGATCTTTTATATGGACAACGGATTCACATTTATATACTAATGGGTGTGTCGTCTTTCCACCTTTTGGATTGGGCCCCATACAAACCCACCGACCACTTACGTATTTTTGTATGTACAATTTTTTTATTTAAATCAATATTATCTTTGGGTATTACGGTTTCTTAACTTCAAACTTCGTGTCAATGATATTAGAGCTTCAGTTCATTTATTATTCAACTACCTATCCTATCCGCACATTCTAACTGCACATTGTAAAAAATTACCATTACAAAAAATTAATGAAACCAGTTATTATATAGAAATTAGTACTTTTTGCACAGTGTTCGCACCTATTCATGAAAAAGTTATTTATTATTGTATTAAAAGTTATATTATTAATATTTTTTAACATATATTTACAATAATTGTGTATATAAAATAATTTTATTATAAACCAGAAGCCTAAATATAAATGAACAAAGGAGCTGCTATCACACAAATGTCGTCTTTGACGCACTCTGCTAATACAAAATTTTTTGATTTAGAAATTTATGGTTTAAATACGGTTAGCTTAATTGTAGCAGATACAAATAATTGTTTTTATTCCTAACATAATATAGTGGTTTTCTAAATACATAGTTCTTAGTTAAAATATAATTAATAGCCCCGAAATAAAAGATAGCGAAAAAATATCTATGCATCAACGCTGTTTACGCTGCATTGTGAACTTCTATCAAAATCTGATACGCTATCTGAGCCGTATCCTCCATAGCCTGTAACGCTATAGTTTACTTCTGTGGTGCGTACCTTTAGAACGTCAGGAATATAATTGGGAGCAGGACCGGCTATCTCTACAATACTCGGACGTCGTGCTGATGTGCAACGCTTGATAGGGGACATGAAGGAAAAAAGTGTCAGAGTTATAACTAACGCAACTATAAGGAAAATTGCTCGAGCCATTCCATTCCCTCGAAACGTAGATATCATTGCCATACATAAAAGAAGAAATACTACAGAGAACTTGGTCATAGTGACGGCGGTTGAATGAATTTTTCCACCGTTCCGCGAAATCATATTTGAAGGGCCATATGCAAAATACAAATTATGACGATCCACAAAATGTTTAAAACAAATATATACCATGGCAAATGGCATAATTAGAGGACAAAAGACACTGTACACAATTGATATAGTAAACACAAGCGTCGTCCAAGCGTAGTGCGTACCGAATGGAAACTCGATTAATATAGATTTTCGTATGTAGGGTGTTTCAGCTCTCGACTTGGCTGTAAGTAGCATCCAAATATATACAATTAGTTCGGGAAACCGCAACAACTCCAAAGAAGTGCCAATGAATCCGGCTGTGATTATGTAGTTGACATAGAACGAACCACGATCGGGCAAAAATATACATTGCCAACGATTAGTTTCATTAGTAAAACCCCACTGAAGAAAAGCCTGAGCTGACGTTAAACCCAAGGAGGGCAGAATAAGAATCATAAAGAGCAAATATGCGAAGCATTTCGTCATAATTGAATAGTTTTGCTTTGATCGTGTATAGTGTGCCATCCATTTATCGGATATAGCAACAATTACAGGCATCAGCGCTGAAAGAGTCCAAAGCATCAGAGTCGGCAGAAATTCTGACACTAACGGCGAAATCTTGCTCTCAGTTCCCTTAACCCATGCGATACTATTTAGCATATTGACAATTATAGCCGGTGTGGTTAAAAAAAAAGTATTAAAAATAGGACGAAATTAACACAGAACCATTTAAGATACCAATGGCTCTTGCTAACGTTTAAATTCTCCCAGAAAAGATCATCTGGCGATGGAGCAAACGAAAGCTCCCATTGACGATAGGTACCAGGTGTAAAATGACTCACGATATTTTGAGCTTCGATGACTGATGAGACAGTAAGAAATGCTATTCCTAGGGGTTCATTAAGTGCTGACGCTTTAAGGCGAGCAACATCACCAGATAACTTGCGTTCCTCGCGATTGTAATAGTCAAATGCATTTTCTTTTTTACAAGAACACAGCTCCGGTTTTGCCTGAAAAAAGTTGATTAATTTTTATTTTATTTAAATAGTTAAGGGAAGAAATCATACCATCATAGTATCCTTGTCACGATGTTGTTCGCAATATTGTCGGGCTTCATACACTCGTTCGTATTCTGCGTCTCGTACGTACAACTTAGAAATATTATAAGCAATACTAACATCCTCTATCGTCACATCGGGAAAAAGTTCTTGCATATAATTGCGCACTACTGTCTTATTTCGATCAGACGAAGAAATATTTGTAATCATAATTGTTCGCGTTGCCGCCTTTTTAAAAGCATTTCGTCCAGATGATCGACGCATTATAAGGACAACTAGTGGAATGTAGATAATCGTTACAATAACATGCACCCACAGCCATGGTGAATCAGGCGAAAGGTTTGCCATGGTGGTACGTCCAAAAGAGTGTACATCATAGGGCGTATTTTGGGGTCCATTAAGAAAATTAACAGGTAATATAATCACCAGTGAAACAATTGTGACAACGACCATCACAAACATCATGTGCTGCTGAAACGAAAGATAACACACGGCGTCTGGGCCTGCATGAAGCAATATAGTTTCCTTACGCAGTTTAAATGTTATTTTTATCCAAGAGAATAAGCCCTGGTCGGGTTGTATAGGCGAAAGGGGCGTTGAATCAGCAGCATTGGAGTTTACACTTGGTCGGGACTGTGGTTCACTTTGGTTATTGGTAGAGCCTGTGTGTGTTTCAACCATACTTGAAGCTCGTGAGTAGAAAACTTCTGTCCAGCGTTTTTTGTTTCCATTGCAATTAACAAGTGCCAATCTTCCGAAATCGCCTGCTTTGAAACGTAACGTTGTAAATAATAGTACCAGCAGCACCCAAAATATGGTGTTAAGTATTAAGGTTTCTGGAATGCCATTATATGCGCTCGTAAATATGGACTTTCTGTTTGCGATTGACGAGCAATTCAACTGATCATCCGCTTCGGTCCAAGTCCATTCCATTGTATTTATTGTGTTTTGACACAATATCCCAAATACGTCTTAACGCTTAAAATAGTTAAAAAAAAAAAATGTTAGTTTTACAATGGCTGCTTGAAAAGTGTTTAAAATAAATTTATAAATTTAAGCTAAAATTGATATGTTTGAATGTTACATATATTTTGGGTAAAACCTTCGTCTATATAGTCTTGTTGTCCGTATGTAAAGATAAAGTGATCTTTCAAATTATTAGCAGTTCAATTGAGAGAAACTCGAAGGCCGTAACTGAAAACTCATGAGCGCCTTTATATATTTAAATAATATTTGACACTATTTAAAAACATATCAAAATTATTTGACAATGCATGTTTCCCGTGCCCCTAAAAACTAATAGTGTAGAGGAATTCTCCCTTTTACCATACTCCACTATTCAAATGTATTATTACAATAAAACTCAACTATTGTTATTTTTGCCACATATACATTTTCTCACTCATTAGTATTGTAGATTCGAATAAAAGCCTTTAAAGTTTTGTAGAGACAATCAATAGTTGAAGATCTATTTTATAAGGTCAGTGTGCTTTGGTGTCTTAGAGCTTGGCAAATATAAATCCGTATTAATTGTTGGAAGACAAATACATATGTACATGCACACATACCACGCACATAGGTATTTATACTTTACGAAATGAAATACAATATTTAATTGCTTAAATCCTTTGTTACCGACTTAGATAATATATACATATGCACATAGATATTTCAAACGATCGCGAAAACAACATATGTATGTACATACATATGTATATATGCCACAAATTATTACTATAGCTGTAGTACGTCGATAGAACTGTGTATGCAAGAGGCCATGTTGTTGACAGCACAAGTTTTTTTATATGAATCATCATAATGTCTTTCTTTAAATGGGGTGGAAAAGTAAAAATCAATTGATGAACTGCATTGCGAGAAGAACCCTGGTAGATTATTTTTACTGAAGAGTAATCAAAACGTAATATTGAAAAAAATATTTTTTTGGCTTCTCTAGTATATAGCTAAATACATATGTACATACACATATACGGGAAATGTCATTTGTACTCACATCAATCACTGTTAATACGGTTGCACATATGTACTTTAATTGCAAATATATATTTTTCTTCAATCAAATGTAGAATACTTTTTTTGCGCAATTAGTTGATTTTCCCTACTTGCTCAGCTGTCAAATATGCACATAGAGTTGTAGCGTCGCTATAGTTGATAAACCTGAGAATTACGAATTATAAACAGCTGAAACCTACGTGAAGTTAGCAGCACTAGTTTCGATTCCAAACGTTCCGAAGGGGAATGAACTGCACAGTGGTCAAAATTCAAAAAAATGATGGCATAAAATAAATAGTACAATTGTTTTAAGCTGATTACGAAACAAAATAACGAATAAAAAATGTTGGACTTATTTATTGAAATGAAACGAAATTTAGTATTAAGTGGGTTTTGAAGTAGCTGATTCCGAATCTAATGTCAGAATATATACAAATAAATTGACGTATCCAAAAAATCCAGTTTTTTTTTTTTTAATTTGGCACTATTGGCAAGTGATTCAAACATAAAAATTGTACAAAGATTTCAGTCCAAAGTGCTGAGGTATATCTCAAACGCACATATATTCATTAGCACTAGCACCATCCACGACAAGTTTGGAATGCCCTGGGTTAACCAGGAGATAAACAGACTAAGCGATCGCTATGTGCAAGAACGATCCCACGTCCCTCTCCTTTAATCACCACGATAATATACCACACCACAATATAATTGTAATTATATTTGTTTTAATATACCACAACTATACAATTTAATGATTGTCAATGTGCAGATTTAAAAGAAAGAAATATACGAAGAAACATTTTTTATGAGTTTTTTTTTCTGAATCATTTGAGCGCTTGTTTTTTCACTTCTCCTTCGATTCATTTTAGTCATCTACATATTTTGTGAAGAAGAATTAATGAAAAGAAATAGAGAACCGACAAGGCGAGTCGATCTAGCCATGTCCATCTGTCTGTCTGTGAGTTTGTTTGCACCATATATCATATATTGTTTTGAAACTTGGTCTGGAGACTATTTATAACCATATAGAACACAAGTATCAAAAGAACCCATCCAAAAACACTTTGTGTTTATTCTGTTGTATCAAATTGGTTTGAATTCATGCAACTATTTTTAAAATAATAATCGTTTTAAAATACAAAAGGAGAATTCAATTAATAATAGCTGATATTGTAAACTTGTATCAGTACTGTCAACGTCTCACCAGTCTAGCGAACTGCTAAACATTTCAGACGACTTTGGTTCAACCCCCACTCGATCCAAAATATTCTCAAATTTTAATTTGATTCTTTCTTATCACTTCATGCGCAACATAATTATCCATAACCATTTATCCCATCTGTGGGTCAAGTCCGCACGTAGGAAACGTAAAATTTAGCTACAGTCGCTGGCAATCCGATGCTACTTCAGATCGTAAGGTCTTGCCATTATAAGTTCGGGTGTCCTCTCTGACGCCATCCACCAATCAAGTTCAGGTTTCCATCGTAAACCTTTAGTGCTGGAGCTTCGGTGTTCATCCGGATGAGGTGATCATCCCAGTGCAATCTAAACCTCCGAAAATGACCCACTAACTCGTTGTTCGTTCGTGTCGATGATCTTAATGCCATCAGCATACGCGAGTAGCATCATTAACTTATAGAAGATCGTTTCTAACCGATTTATCCCATCCCCAACCACCAAAAAGGTGGACTAGAGGCCAAATATATACATGTATGAATAAATTGTTTTATATTAGAAATTATTAAATCTTACCATTCCGTCTATTCATCAATAACATCTAACCATTCCTTTAACAATTAAAATAAACTCCAGTATTGCCAAGCAAAAATCGAACCATTCCATCGAAGTAAAAATATTTTTATGTTTTTTCTTAAAACAGCTCCTAAAAAATTAAAGTCTTACATATAATGAAGAAAAATTACTGTGTTTGTCTGCAACAGATACTTACTTACTTACTTGTTGGAAATGGTGTTGTAAGTTAATACGTAGGTCATTCGATGAAAGTCTACAAAGGAGATTACTGTATTTTTTACATACAAAAGCGGAAACGCCATTACAAAAGTAAGCGACATTTTCACAAGGAGTTTCAGTAAGCTATAATTCTGACACAAGTAAGCACTTCACTCATTGTGAAAATTTCCGCAGGGTATATGTTTCATTGCTTTCGTTTTGTTTCCGTATCCCAATATTCCGCCTCATTATAGTTGTTGTCACTTCATCACAACAACACGCCAAGTTATTATACCCATTTAATTTGTGCATCAATTTCAACTTACAACTTACATACAAACTGTGATTAATATTTGTTTAAACTTTGGTTAGAAATTATTGTGCAGAAACAAATTGTTTTTCGTCCACCTCATCTTACAGAGATGTTTTGAAATAAAAATAAAAAAGAAAAGAAGCATAAGAAATGTCCACCGCAACCAATAGAATTGAACTCGCTTCTATCCAGCTGCTATCTGCTAAAGTGGTTCAAGTAAATTGTCCTGGATTTGAGTCTGAGTTCTTTATGCCGCTGATCGTAAAAGGGCGTATTACATTTCAGAATATCATTCCAAACCGACGTTGCTGCATTTTCAATTCGCGTTCACGAACACCTCTAGCGGAAAGTACGCCCTTAGGTAAATCGTTAATTGCTGTCAGAAGTGACAACATTGACCAAAGGGATGAAGCAAGGCAAATGACGCAAAAACGTATGAGTAGATTTCCGCCTCTTTCGTACAACATAAGGGAACAATTGGTATTGAAATCTATAGATAACAATACGGTATCCAAGTTTAGTACGTCACTCGTAACAAAAAATGAATCAGGTTATCATCTACCCTCGACACCGGATGAAGGCTATAGAATTGTTGTGTCACCTATTGACAGGGCATCAAATTTAAGCGATAGTGTAACAGCCTGGAGAAAGGTCATTACGCCAAAGCGTACATATTCTCGTCGACAACAGTCTACGTCAACTACAAGCTTGCCCAGCACCAATAAATTGCCCAAAACAAATGTAACGCCTTGCAACAAAAAACGAATGAGACCTGGTACTAAACCCCCAAATCCAACATTTGAAGTAGAAATATGTAGACGGAAAATTATAATAGATAAAAAAAAATCACTCGCACGCCATGAGTTCAAGGAACCAATTGGACTGCACCATAAAAGAGAGCTCTTAAAGAAAATAATATATGCAAAAAGTCACAAACAATATCAAGCGCTTAAATCAACCGCCTTTGATTTGCTAACTTCTTCGAACCGTGCGCTAATGGCGAATGCATTGCAGAAGGTATTTTCTGAAATTTTTTATATATTTTGTATATTTATTTATTGTATTTTTATATTGCAGCAATTCCGAAAAAGCTGTATAAACAAAGCAAGCACTACACACCCCGCCTTTAAAGTTCTAGCCGATGTGCCACCTCTAATGTAGAGGAAGTCACCACCCACGAGATCGACAGAGTTTGAAACTATATGATTTTCCAAGGAAAACAAGTTGGAATAGCATACATCACTCTTAAGAGTGAAAGTACAATATTTGAAATCGCGTTCATGCTACTGCACGTCTTTAAATATTTTTTCTAACAGAACAAATGCTAGTAATCCAAATATACCAGTAAGAATTTAAATCTAACAAAAATTCCGAAAAAGCAACTTCTTACTATTCTACAGTTTTTCTTAGCTATGTTACGAAAATAGCTATGTGCAATATAATGACAAAGTATACCAACAGGTATAGAATTTTGTAGGGATATATGTACATATATTATCTGCTTGTATAATAAATTGTTATTCAAACCATACCTGGCAACAAAAAATTAATATAATTAAAAATACGATAAGAAAAGAACACACACTCAGCGAAGAAGAATTTAAGACGACAAATTATAAAAGAATTAAAAATATATTGTACGAGTATTATTCCAAAACGCAAATAAACATTAATTATTTAAACAAGATCAATAACCCTGCAAAAAAACAACAACAAAACAATAAATTCAAATACATAGGACTAACATGTGTAAGTATGTATATATACCAAAATTGTTGAATATTAACTAGTATGTATGGTCTGGCCTAAGGTGGACTCGTTCCGACGCAATATAGGAATTATTTTGTACATTATTGCTTTGATGAGCTACATCTACAAAAATCGCTGATTTTTGCGTTTTATGGTCCGGTGGGATCATTAGTCCACAAAACTTAAAAAAATGAAGCCGCCTGTAATGTTACCGTCTATGGAAAACGCAGTAGAGATATGGTTAGCGATTATTTCGGGCCTCAATTGAATGAGACTTTTACTAAAGACATGTTTTTCCAATAGGACGGCACCACATGCCATAAAACGCGTCAAACAATTTTGCAAAATGGACCAGTCAATTGGCCACAGAGATCGTGCTATTTAACGCCTTTGATTTATTTTATCTGGGGTTAAGTGAAGTCATTGGTTTATGCAAACAAACCAGCATCTTTGGACGACTTGGAACATAACGCTTTCCGAAGCATTACAGGGATACGGCCCCCATTGCTTGAAATCATCCGAGCCAGTCGCCGCCGCCCACATACCCGAATTCATTTTCTAAATTGTAAATTCTTTCGTTGACAAGCAGAGTGCTAGTGTGAAGAGTATTTAACAAAAAAATAAAAAAATTGAGAAAACTTTGAATGGGGTATAAACAGAGGTTTATCAGTTAAAGTTTTCTCAATTTAAAAAAAAAAATATTAAACAGCCAGGATTTTGACGTGAACTACGTTAGTATAACTCTTACGGTTCCTAATATATTGTACATAAGGATCTCCATTTCTTGATTCCAGTACCGTGGGGCTATTATCATGTAATCTGTCATACATATCTGACATTCAATTCATTTGATTATTTTGTTGTTTGACATTTTCGATAATAAATTGTAAAATCTATTACACATGTGGTAATTCTAGCATGACAAATCTTCCCGATTTAAAAACAAAATAAAACGTTAACTTCTATGGCACCGATGTATTAATATCATTTACGTTAAGTTTCTAACTGTGAATTTAGCAGGTGTAAAAAAAAAAAATTTCTAAAAGTGGTTGGTGGTTTGTATATGGGGCTGTTTCTAAAGTAGAGAAATCACATCTATTACTCTATATGTGAGGCGTTCGCCCTTAAGAAGGCTCTATATACATTGTTATGTTCATATTTACTTTAATATTTCTATGATGCTAAAGGAAGTGCCGACTGACTTACAACCAGATATCTAATAAATGGTTTTGTCACTATACAAAAAGCCATATACCAACTTATGATTGATTTAGTTCTCGTTTTATTGCACTGTCCTTAGAAAGTTTCAGATTTATCGAATTTAAAAACTTTTCGTATTTAATTTATTATTGATTACGTTATTTTATTATTGACTACGTCATCTTCGGCAACGAAAGCATGCTTTGAACGCTCTCTTGATAGCGCGCATATTGTGTATGACTTGTTCCTGTAAAGGCAGACATGTTAATTGTTATCGATATCAAAAATGTATAATAATACTAGTTTACAGCGATTTGTATCCTTGTCATTTAACACTCATTTCCTATGTAAAATCGTTGAATTTGAAACTGAACTCCAACTATAAGAAAGTGCAACAGTTTTCAAGGTATTGCTAAATTTCAAAATCTATTCATTATAAAACAAATAAGAATGCTGCAGTCGTTAATTCACGACTTCGGATATCATGCAACTTTTCTTATGTACACTTACGCAGGCACTGCATGTTCTAATGCAATCTTATAAAAATAGTTTAAAAATTATTAAGTTAATTTAATGCAAGAAAAATCGTTAACTTCTGTGGTAGCAAGGTTTTAATACCAAGTTTTAAAAAAATTTGATAACAATTTTTTTGTTAATGCAAATCATGAAAATTTTCATACAATTGAAGCAAAATCGTCGAAATATTCATAATTAGCGTCTCAGGTGATAATCAGATTAAAAATTATCGGTTTGGAAGTTGAAAAATTCTTCGATATCTGCTTAACGTAAGAACATACATACTTAAGAAATGACTGTCAAATGTCAAAGATGTAATATTTGTTTAAAACTTGCAAACTAGTGTAATTAATGTTGTAGAATGTAAAAAAGTAGAATAAAAAGTAGGAAAAATTTTAACTTCAGTTGACCGAAGCTCTAATACCATTCACACGAAATATCAAATCGTATTGTATAACATAATCGTGGGTGGTGGGTTTGTTAGGGGCTATCCCAAAAAGTGGACGGGACACGCCCACTGTGTGTAAAGCGATAATCCATAAGAAGGCACCATATCAAATGTCAAGCTGATATTGTCTTAACTAAAAAAGTTTTTTTCATACAAAAATACACAAAAGTGGGCGGAGTGTTTGCATTGGACCTACCCCAATATGTGGGCGGAATACGACCATTGGTGTATGTTTATGAATAAAATGCATCCATATCAGACGTACAGACGCACATGGCTAGATTACTAGTCTTGACGAACTTATCAAGAATATATATACTTTATGGGGTCTACGATGCCTCTGACAAACTGATAATACCATTACACACTATGTGTGAATGGTATAAAAATTATTTGCGCTACTGACCTGCATCAAATTAAAACACATTGCTATTAGCGCCATACCGAGTAACAGATACACTGCACAAAGTATGAAACTCAGTTTAACCTTGTCTCTATCGGCAGTTATCTTAAAAAATAGTTTATATTCTGTGTAAGTTACCTTTTGAATGCTTTAGAAAACGTCAGGTTAGCGAAATAATAATTACCACGTTATCGCCTGGTACAAGGTCGCCAAATCCAATACTGCTCAAAGAAATGAAGCAGAAGTAACTCCCATCCAAGGAACCCCAGTCCTCCCAGCGGCCAAAAAGTATAGCTCCCGATAAAATATAGCTGTAACAAATAATTAAGTATTAGTACAATACTAGATATTAGTAATGTCCTAGTGTTTTAGATCCAGATCTTTCAAATCGTAAACCTATGATTCGTGCATCACCACTGTATATTTTATATAACAGATTGTTCAGTAGTGACAGTAGTGGCAGAGCATAAATAGAAGTCAACAAACATTCGATAACATTGGTAAATTGTAGGCACATCAGTGCTCGAAGGGCACGTTATGCATCTATTGTACAGTCGTCTAAACTATACGATCGATCGTTAAGAAATTTTTACAGCATGTTCCTATCGATCAGGAGATCATTGACTACATATCATTTGGAAAAAATGGGCAGTGCCACGCCAAGTAGGACATATATAGTAAAGTGTTTTGAAATAAAAATAATTATTAATAATAAACCCTTTGTTATATTCAGGAAACCAAATGGAAACGTAGCATCGTATGCCGGTTTCGGCGAGTATATATGTACATACATATTTTTCCGTTGTTTCCGAATCCGAAAAATTGTTCGGAAGTAATATCGATAAACTTTCAGAAAAATACCGCGATATAAAATCACCTGCAGTAGGCAGTATGTAATTTATATTCTCTATGCCAATTGAAATCAAATAGTGACATGTTTCTGAAAATGCATAACAGACCGTTTTAACAAAATCATTTGCTTTGTTTAAAGGTAGCAACATAGAAGCATTACCTAATCATAATGCACACGCACACAGTGAGCGGAACCGTAATCTCATCGCTGCTACTCCGATTTTCGTCTTCTGTATCCGAATCTTCTTCTTCGACATGGTGATGTGATGTGTATATATCAATAATACTAGACGATTGCGTTTGGGATGACCCACTATACTCGTTGCTGGTATTGCTTGTTGAAGTACTTAATTTGTCTGAGCTTTCATAAGCTGCGCGAGCCAGTTGACGCATTTTACGCCGTTCTCGTATTATACGTCGCCGGGCAACACCTGGGCATATGCGGCACAGGCATACTTTCGAGTATATCCACTTGAATGACTTAGCCAACACGTCGCCTATGTTAGAGAGATAGAGCAGGAACAACGGCATACCAATAATTGCATACAATATAGTCACAAGTTTTCCCCAATCCGATCTAGGGGCAATGTTCCCATAACCTGTTGGCGATCATATTAATGTTACTTTATATATACTTTATATGAATATGTATAATTACCTATTGTTGTTATAACAGTCAGGGAATAAAGAAAAGCACCCGAGAAGCTCCACTGATGATCTACATCTGGTCCTATCAGTTGTTTACGCACCAAACCTCGTTGATAATCAAGAAGTATGTCATTCACACTTATTAAATGCATTAGAACCATGATCTAAAATTTCTGTTGTCATTTGAATTCTTACCGTTTTTTGTAGGCCACATGATCGAACCCAATATTGTCCGCAGTAGTGTACCAGATCCGTTCAAGGCACTCACCTGTTAAATTGCGTTCAATAAATTTGTGGGGCTTTTCAGCGCGCAATCGGTCATGTTCAAATATTTCAATGGCCTGAAAAATGAATGCTCCTACACAAAGAATTATGTAGGTCAGTAATAAGCGATTAACTTTATATGTAATATGACTCACCGCCAATTGTATATAAAATTACTAACATAATGATTCCGACATTACTGAACATAAATGCCGTAAAATCACGACAGTGATCCTTAAATCGATCAAATGTTGGTTTTTTCTCCCTTCGGCGCGTAGAACTGCGGCGCAAAGACATATTCTATCTTCCTATCTCCGTCGGTATTTTTTAAATTTTTTGAATTTTATGTATTTTTCTGAGCTTATACAAACTCGGTTTCTTCCTTCAATGGTTAGCGTTTGAGTTGTATTTAACATTCTTTATGTTTTAGTAGCGTGTCCCACATTGAAAAGTTTTGATAAATCTGAAATCGAAAATACTCGTATATATTTTCAAATAGTAAAACAAATAAAATAAGTACAAAAAATTGAAATTGCTAATAATAAACTTATCCCAAAAAAGATTCAACAACTACTAGACGGACAGACAGACGGAGATGGCTAGATCGACTCATATCCACGTGTTGATCAAAAATATATTCTTTATAAAGTTCTTTTTCAGCTCGACGAGACGAATGGGTCTAGACATGTCCGTCTGTATGTTGGGCTAAATTCCGGTATGGAGTCTTACTATTGTCCTAAGCAATGATCCACGCCCACTTTAAGGGGTGGTCTAATACGAACCCACCGCCCACTTTCGGATTTTTATTAAGGGCAATTTCAACTTGATATTTATTATAGGTTCTTATGGACAGACGAGCGGTTTGGGTGACATAGGTAATATACATAGTAATATACATTAACATTAATTTTTATACACTGCACAAAAAATATTTGTAACTGTCAAAATGTGTATAATACAGCGATGGTCTCATCGGAATCCTAATAAAGTACAATATAGTATGTATTCGTGATTAGCACGACAAGACAAATTGATATAGACAGTTTTCTGACTAGAAAAGGCTTAGAGAAACTAAATGCAGGGTATAGACTCTCTAGGCAAATTCTTAAAAAAAAAATAAAATTACATAAATTTAACAAACTTAGAAAAATGGAGTGATGAATTCTCAAAATTTAAATTTAAATAGTTTTATACCATTGACACATACAAGTAGTTTGTATGAAGTACTTATATTGATATGCCACACCCACTATTTTCGGTAACCCAGATACAAACCCACCGCCCACTTTTAGATTTTTGTACGAGTATTTATTACAATAAAATTCAGTGCTAAATTTGATATGGTTGTTTCTTAAGAGATCACTCTTTAAGAGATATCCTCAATATGAACCCACCGTCCACATTTTGATTTTTGTATTTATAATAGTTAGTATTATCTTGATATTTTATATATTGGCCTCTAATGGATGGATGCTTCATATATAAATATATCAAAAGAGCGCGTCGATTCCACTTTGTAGTGCGACTCCATACGACACCACACAATTCTATATTTTAGATTTACAAACCATTTTTTTTATTACATACTATAATAAGTATTTGAAACTTTGATTGAACGGTATTAAAACTTTCATTTTTTTGTTTAAATTTAAAAAGTAGTAGCTTCATATGAGCCCGAAAGTATTCAATGGGTTTGGCCTCAGGGTAATTTATACTTAAAGACGTTCATGCCATAGGTGATTCAAGAAACACTATTTCTTTGACATCATTGTATTGCCAGTTTTAAATAATAGCTTAATTCAAAATTAGATCAGTTCGTTTGTGGCATTTAATATTTTGACCCATTAACAATGGAAACACAATAGCAACGATTTTCTGTGGCGCAGTTTATAAGGGGATAATACAATAATAAAACACAGAAGAATGAAAGAGACCATACTTGCATGAATGCAACAGAACATGCTGGGAAAGTTTACGCGTTTGCAGTGTCGTTATCATTCCTGAACAGGAAATCGTGCAACTCACAAGACACTTTTCAATTAAGCATGGTATATAAGCAATCATTACCAATGTACGGCCTATCCGACTGATGAAGGGTTTGGCAAACCCTGAAACACGTGTATCGGAAGCCGATAATTTTTCTGTGTAAACAAAATATTGTTCATTATTCCTTCTTTAGCATTGAGGAAATATATATATATATATATATATATATATATATATATATATATATATATATATATATATATATATATATATATATATATATATATATATATATATATATATATATATATATATATATATATATATATATATATATATATATATATATATATATATATATATATATATATATATATATATATATATATATATATATATATATATATATATATATATATATATATATATATATATATATATATATATATATATATATATATATATCTCTCTCTCTCTCTCTCTCTCTCTCTCTCTCTCTCTCTCTATATATATATATATATATATATATATATATATATATATATATATATATATATATATATATTGGGGCCTACTCCAAAAGTGGGATTGACACGACCCTTGATAATTATGCGTAGCGTCCGTCCATACGAAGCCACCATGTCAAATGTAAAGTTAATTTTCCTAAAATGAAAAATTCAAAGTGGTTGGTAGGATTTTATAAAAGAGTGCGTCACACCTATTTCTCTATATATAAGTTAATATTGAGTGTAATAAGAAAGGCTTTCATACAAAACCCCAAAAATTGGTGGTAAGTTTGTATGGGACACGTCCCTTGATATTTATGTGAAGCGTTCGTCTATAAGAAACCGTCATGTCAAATATCAAGTTGATATTGTTTGCAATAAAAACGTTTTCCATACAAAAAGGCAAAACTGTGCGGGTGGTTTGTATGGAGGATACCCCAAAAAGTAGGTGGCTTCTGTCCATAAGAAACTACCATTGACTAAAAATTTTTTTATTTTTCATACAAAAATCAAAAGTGCATGGTGTCTTTGTATGGGGCCGTCCCTAAAAGTGGGAGGGCCATACCTACTAATATATATGTGAAGCTTACATTCCTAAAAATCCAGTACATCAAATTTCAAGTTAATATCTTACAAAAACTCAATACCATTTCACACTATCTGTAAATGGTATAAATAGAAACGTGAATTTTAAGGTTATATAGCGTAGTAGTTTGTAGGTTCTATATTTTATAGACTCCGAGATCTCGTTGCAAACATACGAAGGACGGACATGGCTATATCGACTTGACTTTTGATGCTGGTCAAGAATATGTATACTTTATGGGGTCTCCTTCTGTCTGTTACGTACAAACTTAGTATACCCTTTGTCCTACATGGCAGGGTATTAAAATTAATCTTTGGATTTCAAGAGCTTCCTACTTCAAACTTCATACTGATGTCTTTATTGATTCACAAGTTATGATTTTTGCAACCAAAAAAGTCTGCATGAGCCACTGTGCGTCGTTGTAGATGTTGAAGACGTCATTAATGAAAATCGTGTTTCGTTTATTTTAAGCAGCTGGTCTACATTATACGTGCATCCCTATATATATACACACATGTATGTACATATGTATTTTTTTATTCATGGATGCGTGTTTTATAGTTTTTTTTATTATTACTTGTAATTTCAATGTTAAACTTTAGCTACTTTTTAAATAGTGTTATATTTTATTATTTAACATAAAAAGTTAATTTAATTTAGCTCATTTTCAATTCGACCCGAATATGTACGACCGTACGCGTTAGTTTTTCCGCCTTTACCACACGACGGAAAGTCTTCTACTGACTGCCGAACGAAAGTTTCATTCCATTCCGATTCACCTGTGACGTCTACTTGGATGATTTTGCTATTTGCACACCACACAATCATTCTGTTTTTGTATGCGATTGGTACCACACTCTTCTCTTCATAGTTGTGCTACGTTTCCTTGAAGTAGTTAGATGTTTCAGATTGTACAACAAGAATGTTTATATTCGAGTTTTATCGAATTAAAAATATCGTACTTACAATGTATATTTCGTTTCTCATATTCAGTAAAACATAACTAGAGGCAATAAATTTACTTTACCGTTGCGCATACATATAGTTAAAGAGGTTCTGATTACGTCCACTCTTCGGAAAATAAAATAATGTTAGCAGAAAATAATAAATGCAGACACCGCATCATGGTAGAGACGCAAAGAACCGCTAAGTAGTTTAAAGCAGCTGGAAATCCAGTCCTATATGAAATTTTTCCATCCACGAAAACAATGTGCCCATGGACATGGCAACAGGACGCGGAGTGATTTAAAAAAGTTCTGAAAGTTTGATTTAACCTTGGACAGTCTGTGAGGATGGAAAATTTCAAATTCAGTGTTGTAGAAAACTTTGTTTACCTGGGAACATAGATTACCAGCAACAACGTCAGCTTCATACGAGGGGAGCCTAAACTTAAATGTTGGACAACGTCAGAGAGAATGACAGAGTTTACGTTGGAATGACCAAGTCTGGGAAGACCTCTGCAAACCTGGTACTGGCAACAACTGTCACCAGCGCGCAAAAGACTATGGCGGCTGACGCAAAATTAGGACCCCGCATTAATCCGGTTTTTGGTTAATACTTTTTTGTAAATACTTAAAGCTTTAGCATTAAATCTTCTATGCGCTTAACAACGCGGGAAATTCAAAAATCACCGTCCATTCACCAATTTATTTTTATACTGGCGATGCTAACTCCCACCCTTTTGCGTCAATTAATTATTGAGATATGACGGATTTGGTTTTCTACTCGTACAATCTATGATCTTAATCGGATCGACAGTGCCACACACTAAAAATTGCAGAACGAGAGGTGTAGTAGTTGGACGGAAGCTCTAACACGAAATTATATTGTAAAACATAAACGTGCTAGCTGTAGGGAAATTTTTTATACAAAATCTACCTCAAATGAGCGAGATACGCCCAAGAGTATATGTATGTAAAGCGGCTGTTCATAAAAAATCACCATGCCAAATGTTCAACCAATATCTTAAGAATTGAGGGAATAGGGCCCATACAAACTTTCAGACAGATGTAAATGGCTAGATCGACTCGCATTGTTGCGTCAATCAGAAATATATATACTTTATAAGGTCTTCGATGCTTCCTATAACCCGTTTAATGAAAATATTATTCCCACTCTCTGTGAGCAGTATAAAAACCAAATAGTCTTTAGCTTGGATATTATAATAATTGGTTTAACGAATTTTATTGTTTGTTGATATGGACGCTTATATTATATACGGTAGAAGGAGTACATAAATTAGCTACTGACAGAGTATCGAATTTGTACATAAATTAATTATATCGAAGATGTTTTATTGAAGTTGGTAAGCTGCCAAATACAAACTCATTGCACAACTTATACTTCAATTAGTTTCGATTTTATATTCTATACAAAAATTTACAATATATGTATGTACATAAATGTTGAACTACAAATATATTGCATTCAACTCTTAAGCAGAAACCTATATTAAAACGAACTGCTTATTCTAGGTAAGACTTTATCATCATACTTATTGATACATGGTGTGTCATCCTTATGTTAAATTTCATCGCTTCAATTTTGATCGTCGTAGAGAAGACCATATATTTTGTTCGAGCTAGTGTCTGTTTTTGATTCTGTAGTGACTGCGTGATCGGACCCTTTTTCTTCAAAAAGACGCAGGCTGCAGTTACGGTTAGAGGCGGCCGCTATCGAGACTGGTTAGTATAACTTGCTACACCGCCACGTGAAGCATCAACCTTTTACGAAAAAGGTTAACAATCGTTAAATGAAAGTTCATGCGGACAATTCTCAAACAATTGACCATTGAAACAAAACATTCAAGCTCAAATTGCTTAAATGGAGAAGACAACTTTTGTCAAACCGCCATGGCGAGGTGGCCACTTCAATAAAATCACTTTCCATACTTAATCGGAAGAAACACTGCACCAAATAAAGCAAAATTTATTGGAAAAAATTTAATTTTTCTTGTTCTCATTGCAAATTTATAATTCAAGTCACCATTTACATACATATGTACATATGTGGTCACCACAGTTTATGCGATTTTATTATTTTTCTTTTTATTCAACTAAATAACGAAAAAACGGCAGTCAGAGTTAAAGTACTTTGTGCTTAATTATACGAGTAGAAAAAATTTCTTATAACAAAATCATTTCAATGTAATTTTATAACATCCATCCCTGAGGTGTATTCCTTCGCATTGTTTATTTTACTTGACTTTTGAGCGGAAACCCTTTGATACAAGAGGCGCCACTACAGATGGGTCGCGACCTCGCGTTTCCGGCAGATAGAATTTGGTTAATAAAAATAGCAGCACACATGTGATGGAGAAGGGTAAAAAGACAAAAGCATTCCAAGCATTTTGAAGTAGTGGGAAACACATTCCGATGAGAAAGTTACAGGTCCACGACGCCAAACTGCCCATGGACATGGCAACAGAGCGTGGGGCAATTTCAAAGAGCTCTGGAATATATGCGGTACAGATTAAAAACTCGTTTATATTAGCAAAATATTACCAGAAATATTTTCCAAGGCGAACGACAAAACATGTCTCACATTTATCGTATGAATAATATAAACAAGTTGGCCTTGACACTACGTACAGAGGCAAATGTTAATTTATAGTCATGAGACAGGTGCCAAGAAAAACAAGAGAAAATGTATCTTTGATCGATGCTTTAGTATTCTTCACGTGCACATTTAAAGTTAACGGTAGGTTTCCGTGATAGATCATGTTTGCATCCACACAGAGACGAGTCAGACGGACATGGGTAGATCGATTCGTTTCATCGAGCTGATCAAGAATATATATAAACATATATACTTTATTAAATTCCCGTTGCCCTCTAATTCAAAAAAATATAAAAATGCTATCCAAAATTACTATGTGTGAAGAGAGTAATAAATGCATTCAATCAATTGTCATTTAAATAAAGGTAACGTACGCCTTGGTAAAAATATTTGCTAATATTGTAAAAATTATAAGCTTATTATACCTGATCCAATAAAGTAAGGAATAGGACCGAGCCCGAACTGATAGAAGAATATGTAGCCCATTACGCAGAATATGCATGCCATGGGAAACCAGCTGACGGATTCCTGCAATTAAATTTAACTAAATAAGACAGTTCATATGGGAGTCGTCAATACGCACAATATAGTAAAACACGAATGTAATTGTGAACAGAAAGAAGGCACAGAAAGAACTGGAGAACATCATTAGGCTTCGACGGTTGCAATACGCCATTACTAAATAAAATAAATAAATAAATATAAATTAATAAATAAATAAATAAATATATATATATATATATATATATATATATATATATATATATATATATATATATATATATATATATATATATATATATATATATATATATATATATATATATATATATATATATATATATATATATATATAATATATATATATATATATATATATATATATATATATATAAATATATATAAAAGAATCAACTCACACAAAGGTCCAAATAGTGAAATTAACAAATTAAGGCATCCGGCACCCAAATTAGCCCATTGCGCATTGGTATTAGAAAGACCAGCTTTCTCAAAGATAGACACGGAGTAATAGAATATCTAAAAAATAAGCGACATAGGCATACTTAAATAGAGAGCTTGAACGCATTTAAAACTATCCGCAGTTTTACTGACCGCATTTATGCCTGAAAGTTGTTGGCCACCATGAAAGCTGCATACAATTATCAGTGGTAATGTCAGACTAGGATCTCGTAGCACTGAACAAAAGCTGCTGGTCTGCACTTTGGTGGTGGCTTCTGTTTGCATCTCAAATATTTCCTGATTAATCAGGTTTATTTGGTCAGCGCCTCGCAAACGTAGAAGTTCACGCTGTGCCCCTGCATGATCACCTTTTACTATGTAAAGGTATTTTGGGCTTTCAGGAAAGTAGTAAGAAGGTAAATAGCAAATTATAACTAGAACCATATAAAATGTAAGAGCATAATGCCAGTACTCGGAAGTGCCAAAGATATGACGCAAACTAAACACTTGACCTACAACAACGCCACCAGTTACACCCACGGCACAAAATACAGAACAAGTGCCTCGAAGTGCTAATGGTGCAATCTCCGCTAAGTACATAGGCACAGTTGCTGTGGTTAAACCTGATGCCAGGCCAACAATTATTCGTCCAAGTAGAAGCATTTCTACAGATTTTGATGCGCGGCAGAAGAAAAGCAAAAAAGCACCAATAGTGAAGAGCGCACCACAGATGTAAAAGCAGACTTTTCTAAATAAAATTAAAAAAAAAAGAATAAAATATGTTTGTTAAACAGTTGTCAAGTAAATGTATGTATGTATATCAGGGATATAACTCTATAATTTTTTTTTAATTCTACGCAATAAACTTCGACTGCGAGTTACCCCATTCAATGTCCAACTAAAGGTCTTTATATGAACCATATATTTAATTAAGGGAAATAATCTATATTGGTCCGTTTTGGACTTAGGTGGAATTAATAAACATTGTAGTATTGACGTAAGATCCATACACTCCAAATACCTAGATTCAGTACACTTCAATTTTTATACGCTGTCCTGAAGGGCCAAGGATAGCTGATGCCAATATATGTAGCAGCTAAAAGGAGGCCTGCCAGACCCCTTAAGGAATACACATTTTTTTTTGACTGAGCAATCTTTAAAATTAAAAAAAAAAAAACAAGAAAAAAGATAAGCTCGCTGGAACCGAAGTGAAAAGAAAAAAATATTTGTAAAATCTATCAACCTAAACATGAGTTGTAAGTTTTTTGAACCCTATCCCTAAAAGTGGGCGTGACAACTCCATTAATAATTATGTGAAGCGTCCATCCATACAAAGCCACCATGTCAAATGTTAAGTTGATTTTGCCTGAAAAGAAGAAGCTTTTAATGAAAGTGGGTGGTGGTTTTGCATAGGGGCTGCTCCGAAAAATGGGGATTCAAACCAATATATTTAATTTTAAGTTAACACTGACTGTAATAATACAATTTTTCAAAAAGTGGGGGCACATCACATCCCTTAATATATGTGCGAAGAATCATTTCATAAGAAGAGAGAATGCTAATTTTTTGACCGGAATAAAAAAGAAGGTTTCATAAAAAAGACAAAAGTGGGCAGATGGTTTGTATTATGGCTACTCCAAAAAGTTGGAGTGACATGTCAATATGGATACGCTAATCAACGTCAGAAACTGTCAGACAAGCTTATAAAACTGTTCAAACTCTGTGTGTAAGAAGGAATTATTAAAACAGCAAGAAACCCTAACTTCAAAAAAGATGTCATTAAGGGACGCCCGACAGAAGTGATGAAAAATTACTTACTTATTTGGAGCTACAACCGTTTATCGGTAACTAGAGCGCTTGGTGACAGTTGTTGTTAATAGCAAATTGGCGGAGGTCGTCATAGATTTGGTATTTTCAATGCATGCTCGGTCGCCCTCTCTGACGTTGTCCCGGAGGACGTCATCAAAGGGGGATCGATTCCGAGGCTTTCTCTGTGTGTTTACTGGTAAAAGTGATACAGTGGATTAACTAATGAACTAACGGCTGTTCAGAGCCTACCTAGGTGATACGAGTGCTAACGGACTTTTGAGAGCTGGTTGGGTCATTTCCAAAATAATGGTTTTTGGCCATTCCCAATTGAAAAGATATTAGAATCGAGCTAGTTTATTTTCTCTGCAAACACACTAGATAAATGTTATATAATTTTGTATAAATCAGTAGTTTAAAGCTTCAAACACTTCGAGGGTATACTAGAATGATAAAAAACAGTCTCTTAGTCGTGGTGCTCGAATTAACCCATATAGAGGTTCCCTAGGCAATGCCTCTTCGAAAATAAAAATTGGCTACATGCAAAACTCTAAGGTCTTATGCGATGTACATACATATAATAAAACAGACCGACGTATATTATAATTCGTTCAGATTAGAATACATTTGTTTGTATACAAAGTCTAATAAATACATTAAGATTAGTATTTAGTGATAACAATCGTTCCTATCACTGATCCATGCAATACATACAGTAATAATAATAAAAAAACTTGACCAAGGCTCTTATTTTTCAACCACAGATTTGTATGGGGGCTATAGTGGTATGATCGGGACCTATGTGGGATATTTTATTAGAATTTACCTAATATAAACCAAATTTGATATAGAGTATAGGTTTCGCACTGGACCAAGTTTATCTAAAAATGTCTCCGCTCACAATCGTCTCACCCTTTTTTCTTTAATATGCCCTTTATATAGGGTATAATACGAGTATGTTGGTATCTCGACGATATCGGTAAGAATAGGAAAATGCGAGATTCGAAGTTGAAAAACTAGTTGCAAGAAAATTACAACAAAACTTTTCTTTTACGATACCTTACGTATAACTTTATCATACCTGCCAAATTTGTTTGCCGCCCAAGCGCCACTCAGTGAACCAATGCAGCCTCCGACTAAAAAGACTGATACTATCGAAGACCAAAGTAATTGTAAGCTATCATCAGAAATGTAGGAACCATTGCGTTCATATATCGTTTCATTGCACCATTGTTTCATAAGCTATTAAAAATAGAAAAATATTTATAATTGAAAAAAAAAGTAAAGAAAAGCATTTAACTTACGTTCGCTGGACTGTTTATAACGCCAATGCAGTAACCCGTGGGTACAGCAGCACCCAATGTTGTGGCATAGGCGACTAATGTGAGCAGTTTACCCCATTTTTGTTTCTAAAAAGCAGATTTTTTTTAAATATTGTATAATAAACTATTGACATGCTAAATGTATTAAAATAAAATAAATTAAAATAAACGTATTAAAATAGAAATCAGAATGATTTGTTTGCGTCGTTCAGAGGTTATCCTATAAAGTTATATAGGTTATCGTTTTAATTACATATATTTTTATTAATTGATAATTGAACTAAACAATTAATGTCAATTAAAAGCGTAATAGTTGTTGGCAAGCACTTACATCCTTGGAACTTAAAAAAAACAGTTACTACCGAAATAAGTTGCAATAAGTTTCAGTTGTACAAACTTGACTCAAGGGATTCAAGGGCCAACTTTTCTATGGATCTTATTTTTTCCGTACATATATACCAAATTTCATCCATTTCAATTTTCATTATAATTTTCATAACGATCAGGAACATATAGGGTGTACGCCGGATTTGAATAAAAAACTTGTTTTTTGAAAATTTGTGAAACTTTTATTGAAACATAAAGTCATGAGGTTATGTATGGAATAAAACATCGGGTAAATGGCCACCTCGGCTTTGCTGGCATGTGATCTTTTCGTGAAATTTTTCATAACCGTTTTGAATAAATCTTGCGGTATTTCATTGATGCAGTGTGTAATTTCTTCTTCCAATGCTTGACGTGTTGTGGGCTTATTCACATAAACCTGTGACTTCAAAAAACCCAAAAAAAAAGTTTAGAGGCGTCAGATCACATGATCTAGGCGGGCAATTCTGGTCACCAAAACGAGACGACACGACCGGGAAATAACTAATGTAGTACTTGAACTGTTTCTTGTGCTGTATGGCATGTGGCAACGTCTTGTTGAATCCACATGTGCTCCACATCAATATCTTCAAGTTTCGGCAAAAAAAACCTTGTTAACATTTCACGATAACGAACACCATTCACGGTTAGTGTTTGACCTGCCTCATTTTCGAAGAAAAATAAACCGATGATGCCTCCAGCCCAAAATCCACACCAAACAGTGACACGCTTTGGATGCAATTGTTTCTAATAAATCACTCGTGGATTTTCTGAGCCCCAAATGCGATAATTTTGCCTGTTAACGAAGCCATTGAGATGAAAATGAGCCTCGTCACTAAAGATGATTTTGTCTTCAAAATCGGCATTTTCTTATTGTTTTTTAACAATGCCCGATGAGCTATTTACCCGATGTTTTATTCCATTCATGACCTTATGATGTCTTCTTTATGTTTCAATAAAAGTTTCATAAATTAAAAAAAAAAACAACAGTTTTTTATTTAAAAATAAAATCCGGCGCAAATCCTGAGACACCCTTTACATACAAACAATCAGCGAAACAATTATTTTTCTATTAATTTTTGTTAATTTGTTTTGATACTCTTCACACTTGGTCGTTTAGCTCGGCATCACTGGTTTACTTCAGTTTTTAATTTTTTACTGGTAGGCCTCACCTCCTGTTTTAAAAGGATTACAAAGGTAAATATTTTTTTTTTCAACCAATATAAATTTGATACTCGATATGGTGGCTTCTTATAGATGGGTGTTTCCCATATATGTAAAAGTTTGTGATCTGCTCACTTTTAGCCGTAGACCACCCACCCCCCACAAAAACGAAAAACAACATCACTTTGCGGATTTTATAAATACATCTTTCCTCTTTGTTAAGCAGACCACATAAAAGCGGAATGAAATATTTACTTTGGTTCTACCAAATTGTACGATTTCTCTTGTTTATTTTTTTATAATGCAAAGGAATTTATAAAAATCGGTACTATACAAAGAAGTTATTATTGAGCTTACGCTGGTGAAATAATAAGATGCAAAAATAAAAATAAGATAGAAAAATAATACAAAAAAGAAATATGAACAGAAAGAATTTGTCTGTCCGCTCACCTGGCTTAATGGTTCCGTCTGCTGTCTTGCTTCGACCTTAGCGTGCAGCGGGAAGAGTTCATCTCCTGCCATATTTTATTTTTATATTAGACCCAAACTATTGTTACACTTGAAACGTATTCGAATTTATTCAAAGCGCAGTATATGGTTGTACATACATACATACATACATATGTATGTAGGATGAGGGCAACAAGTAGTGTATTTATATTATTTATTGCAATTAGAGAGCACTTTATCTATAATTACTATTTTATTAAAACTACACAAAATAATTGACTAGTTGAAAAATCGTTAAAAGCGTCAAAACCTGCGAGCTAAAACCTTAACCGTTGGCATTCAGCAAGAAAGTGCTTAGAACTATGTCGAGTTACTCAACTTATACCATAAATTACATGATTTCACTTATTCATAAACATGCATTTGTTTTATTTGTTGTTTAAAAAATTGTCAGCGTGTTTGTGTTTTCAACTCAAGCACAATGTGTAATCCAGATACTAAAAAATACCAAAAAAACCTTTTAAAATATAAAAGCTACAGCTACACTACAGCTGTTTGTTGACGTTGTTTTGTTGTGTCGTTGCAAAAAAAAAAATGTCTAATTAATTTATTAATATAGGATGGCACCGGCATACGAAGCGTTATTAGCTACTAGCGCTGTAATTACTACTATTATTCAGTATTTATCTGGGGCCGTTATTTGTCGCAAGTATATACAAAAGAAGAGCACCGGCGATACTTCTGGATTTCCATTTCTCTGCGGCTTTTGCAGCTGTAGCTTTTGGGTCCGCTATGCTTTCCTAACAAATGAACAAAGCGTTTTTTTGACAAATTTAATAGGAGCGTTGTTATTTCTGTTTTATACGTTAATTTTTTATACATTGACTGTTAACAAGAAGGGTTATGTCAAACAATTCTTCCTAATATTAGGTAAGGTAATCGAATATCTGTATGTATATGCATGTATATATATATAAATATAATATAATCTATTAAACATTTACATGTATGATTAAGTAATCCTTGTAAGCGCAATCTTCTCCACATCAAACTTACTGCAGGATGATCTTGAAAAAATGATACGTATAACAGGTGAGTGTTATACCATATATCGTATTGTATACGCAAGACGAAGATTTTATGTCCCATTTTATTCATGTACTATTTTCAGGTGTAATTTGTTGCGTTGTTACCGTTTTTTTCTTTGCGGCGCCACTAACCATGTTGGGACATGTAATAAGGGTCAAGAATTCGGAGAGCCTGCCTTTGCCACTAATAGTTACCTCGTTTTTGGTTTCGCTGCAATGGCTCGTCTATGGTATTCTTATATCGGATTCATTTTTGCAAATACCAAATTTTCTCGGTTGCATGCTTTCCTTGATGCAATTATGTCTCTTTGTTTTTTATCCTCCAAAGAGTTACCGGTTGCTTGACCAGACAGCAATACCATTCTAAATTCGCGGCCAAGTTTTAAGATGTTTATACTTAAGCATATTTTTGTAAATTATGCAAAATAAATCAAGTAAGAATAGACATGCTTTATAATCTTTTGATAATACTCGTACCATACCTTTTTTAATGCTTCAGTTGCTCCCATTTCAGTGTTAAAAAAAATCGGAGATAACTTTTCTTTTTGACAAGTTCTTTGTGATGAACGCTCGCAGTTACTGACTTTAATCGAAGTCAATCGAACGCCACGTTATCTGACTTTGTTTGTTATCACCGATTATAACGAAATAATTTAAAAAATATTTTCTTCACGCGTATAAATTCTGGTCGATATGACGCTTTGATACGGGTAACTTCAAGTACATTCCACGCTATATCCACAATGTTGTATTTGCAAACTTTGATCAACAGATTCGCTGCATGTGAATATTTATATACTCTTCAATGAATAGTGTGTTAATTTTGTCGTAAAGTTTGTAAAATGAAAGTGAAGGCGTCAGGGGACCCACGCAGTATAGTATTTATATTCTTGACAGCTAGACAACAAAGTCCTTCCGTGCGGGATTTAATTTCGTTTTACAGCAATTTTAATTGAATCGTCCTCTATTATATTGTACTTTGAACCGCCATAGATACTCACCGCCCAACATTTTTCGATGCGGAGGTTAGGTTTAGTGAGTAAAAATATTACACTACCACATTCACGGTGCCACCTAATGTAAGATTCCCCCTTCGCGAGGTAAACTAAAAAGTATAATTGTTGTACCCTACAGAGAGGAAGAGGCGCGGATGACCACATAAAGATTGTATATTCTTGATTGCCATCAAATTTGAAAACATTTTCTACTGTCGAGTATTAAACAAGAGAGCTCGGAGATTATAAACGTTAGATCTACCAAGCTTGGATATTTTGTCTCCCCATTTACATACGCAGATCGTATATTTTTTTTTTTTTTTTGGTGACACGCTCATATCGCACCATACTGCTTTGTCTTTATTAACACTATACGAACAAAACTTTTTGGTTTTTTATTTTCTCTCTTGCACTCTTTGCACATATTGTAAATAATATTTTAATTTAGTCACAATATTTGCAACTCCTTAAAGGGAGCATCGGTTTTATCCATCTGTCTGTGTGTACGTATGCTCCAGATCTGCAAAGAAGTGATTCTAATTTGAAAGAATCTGGGAATTTGCCATTATACTAAACTTTTTTGAATAACTACTTTTGAAAAAGAAAAAAAAAACATTTTTGAATTAGTCTTATTGGAACCATAAAAAAAAACGAGTAAGAATGGAGCAGTCGTGAGTGCACGACTCCGAAATACCCTGCATCTGTGCTAATGTAGGAGGGCTGCTATTTATATTTCGGGAACTGGCAACACTAATGTCAACAGCTAAAATCTGGCAGCACCATAACAAAGTTTGACATTTTTTGGTATAAACGTACTCACAAAGTTTTGATGTACAATTGCTATTTCTTTTGTTTACAGTGAGTTAAGAAAAGCAATTTGGCCAAAAAATGGAAATTTCAAGAGAAGTTTTTCGTTGGATTATTTTTCACAACTTTCGACGTGGATTATCTCAACAAGAATGTGTCAATGAACTCAGTTCTTTGTATGGCGATAAAGCACCATCAAAAACTATAGTATATCGCTTGTATAGTGAATTCAATCGTGGTCGTAGTTCTGTCGCCGACGAATTCCGTGAAGGTCGTCCAAAATCGGTTGTTGTGCCAAAAAACATCGATGCAGTGCCTGAACTGATAATGCAAGATCCTCATGTGACATGTCGTGAGATAGAGGCATCCTTGCACATCATAGACTTGCACTTCAATACATTCGAATTTGCATGAACATTTAGCTGTAAAAAACATTTGCTCTCGTTGGATACCCCATAATTTATCATTCGCTCAAAAAAAGGCTCGCGCCGATTGGTGTAAGGAAATGATTAAAAAGTTCGACCGTAGTGCTTCAAAAGACGTGTGTAAAATCGTGACTGGTCACGAATCATGGATATATGCGTATGAGCCGGAAACAAAACAGCAATCGACCGTGTGGGTATTCCAAGACAAGCCAAATCCAACAAAAGTTGTACGTGGAAGAAGCACAGCGAAGCAAATGATCGCCTGTTTCTTCGGCCGAATGGGTCATGTGGCCACTGTTCCGCTTGAGCAACTTAGGACGGTCAATTCTGAGTGGTACACGACCATTTGTTTGCCGGAAGTCTTCGGAGAAATTCGTAAAACCAACCGCCAAAGACGAATCATTCTCCATCATGACAATGCGAGCTCTCACACATCTCGTCAAACAAGTGCATTTTTGAGCAGTCAAAACATCGAATTAATGACTCATCCTCCGTACAGTTCTGATTTGGCACCCAATGACTTCTTCTTGTTCCCGAGTATCAAAGGTAAACTGCGTGGTCAACGATTTAAAAGCGCCGAAGAAGCAGTTGAGCCTTCAAAAATCCGTTTTTGGAGGTGTCTCAAGAGGAATGGAAAAACTGCTATGACAAATGGTTTGAACTAATGCAAAAGAGTATTGATCATCAAGGGGAATATTTTGAAAAACAATAAAGCCATTTTCATTTAAAAATGTTTGTTATTTTTTGCTATTCCCGAAATATAAATAGTACCCCTCGTA